>CAUVYK010000620.1:0-50749 GCA_963556175.1 Tipula confusa | reverse complement strand
CAATTTATCTTAATGAAATCCTGCATCATCCTCGTGATGCCAAGCGCTTGTCGACGCGAGTACGAATAGTTAGGTGTTGACTTAACCTTGAAGTTAAATAAGTGCCGAGATAACGCATTGTTTTCACAGTAGTGAAGGACACTCTAGCTAGAGTAATGTTGGGTGGCAGGCAGGATAAAGGATGTGGATCCTTAATAAGTGTAGTACATTTAAGCGGATTTATTTTAACCCTGCGACATCTAAACATTTCATTAGTTCAAGGAAAATAGGTTCCAAGTTAATCAAATCAGGGTGATAAGCACAACATCATCTGCATAAGCCAAAATGAGAAGAAGCTGCAACGTCCCACATTGACTAAGTCTTAGATCAGGAAATTGGTCATCCACTGTTATCGAGATTTCATTGAAAATAAAGATAAAAAGCCTTGGAGAAAGGGGACACCCTTGTTTAACCCCTTTGTTTTTTCGAACCCGCGCGATACAGACGTTATACCATTTAATAGTCGTGCGCTCTTAAAGACAGGTCTTGATAATACGATTAACTAACCAAAGGGGTATGTGCTGTTGTAAGCATTCAATTACAAGATCTATTATAACTTGACGGTATTTAACGCTCTTGCTAAACCAATAGAGAAAACGAAAACACTTCTTCCGGCACGCCACTTTTCATCAATTACTCGACGGATGACAAACATATGGTCATAGGTTGAACGATTATCTAAAAAAGCGGCCTAATAGGTAGGTGTTAAATCTAACAATCGTCTAATCAGTCAAGAAGAAGCTTAGCATATATTTTATATCCCACGTTACATATTGTTATGCGACGAAAACCAGCGGGATTTTTTGGAGGTTTTACTTTGAAAATGGGTACTTATAGTGTCAACCCATTCGGATGGAGACTCATTTTGTATCCAAGCTGTCTCGAAAACTGTATGAAGCGCATCGAGTATATTGTCGGGAAAATTCTTGAATAACTCAATGGGCACCCTATGCGAAGGCAAAATGAATTCCTTCCTTAGCTAGAAAAGGTCCTAAACGAAAGTGATCACTCCCTAAAAAAGGCCAATCGCCTTCAGACTTGCGAAGTTCATTAGCCCAAAAAAAGAAGGGGATATGTAGTGCGCAGCACTTTTGCTGCTGGTTTACCAGTATGTGGCTACCAGTAGGTTTGAGGTGGCTGACAAACATTCAGCGCTACCCCAAAAGCCGTCTTCTAGAAGATCATATAAATATCTGGAGAAAATACAACAAATGCATTAGCCTAAATCAATGATTTAATACTAAACTATTTAAATTTTAGTATGTTGTGTTTACCTAGTTATTAATTGACTTTCGGTGTGATTGGAAATCAAAGAGGAATGATAAACCTGATGACAGGAATCCAAGATTGTTGGGGAAAAGTTAGCAAGATCAGTTTGAATGAAATTTACTATCTCCGCTCGGAGATTACTGGCAGGCAGGGTTTCAAAATTGGGATCACAAAGTTCTAGCTGATGGATTAATGCACTGAATAGGCAATTGCCATCCACTGGAATAGGATATATATATAATAACTCACACACACTTAATAAAGGTTTTTAACTAAAATAAGTATGCTGGAATAATTTAATCAACACCTAACTAATCAATCTATATTAAGTAAATATTTGTAAATTGTTCTGTTTATATTAATGAAATCGTACTTTAATATAACTTGACACTCACAAATACAACAACAAGGGAATCAGAACAACTTTCAGGATTTGGAATTGAAAATAGTACGAAGAAATTTAATGATATAAAGTAAACTAATATGTCTTATAACGGTAGAATTAATATTATAGGTACCAGAACAATAGATTCTAGTTTGCGTAGGTGAAAATGTTTAATAATAGGATGAAGTTTAAATATAAGACGTTCTATTAACACGTCTTGCTTTATGTTTAACTTATTAAACAATTAAATTAAATTCTTCCGAGCTTTTACCTAGCGTTGATTTTGAACCAAAAAACTTAAATATAAGAAACCGATGCTTTATTCAACCTCGTTACCACAGAACCAATTACGGTACTCATAATCCTTTTGATATAGCCATCAAAAATTGTAACGTGTATTATAAGATGTTCGATTTTAATATTGGCAAAAATGCATTTAAAAATCGAATTTTTAAAAATTTTAATTTAATTTAGTAATTATTTTTTTTATATATTTTATTGATTAAGTAGCTTTTAACTGTACATTTTATTAACTTAAACTCTTGTTACTTATTAAAATTTTATTATATTATGTTTACTTTTAGTTTTAATATGTTAGTGATGATTTGGTACTAGTACTATTTATGTAACTATTTTGTAATATGCGGGTCAGATTAAAACAGTTATGTTGATCCTTAAATAAATAAATAAATAAAAGTTCGCGAGAATGTATAGGATATGGTTATTTATACATACAAATGCAGGGGTAGGTAGAGTAAAATTTGAAAAGATATTTTAGTAGAGAAGTTTGGATGTATGGCGGTTTATATGGGCTGAGACAAATGAAAATAATAATTTGCATATTTTATGTTTCATATTTATATCTATATCTCATATTTATATTTATATTTTATATTTTATATTTTATATTTTATATTTTATATTTTATATTTTATATTTTATATTTTATATTTTATATTTTATATTTTATATTTTATATTTTATATTTTATATTTTATATTTTATATTTTATATTTTATATTTTATATTTTATATTTTATATTTTATATTTTATATTTTATATTTTATATTTTATATTTTATATTTTATATTTTATATTTTATATTTTATATTTTATATTTTATATTTTATATTTTATATTTTATATTTTATATTTTATATTTTATATTTTATATTTTATATTTTATATTTTATATTTTATATTTTATATTTTATATTTTATATTTTATATTTTATATTTTATATTTTATATTTTATATTTTATATTTTATATTTTATATTTTATATTTTATATTTTATATTTTATATTTTATATTTTATATTTTATATTTTATATTTTATATTTTATATTTTATATTTTATATTTTATATTTTATATTTTATATTTTATATTTTATATTTTATATTTTATATTTTATATTTTATATTTTATATTTTATATTTTATATTTTATATTTTATATTTTATATTTTATATTTTATATTTTATATTTTATATTTTATATTTTATATTTTATATTTTATATTTTATATTTTATATTTTATATTTTATATTTTATATTTTATATTTTATATTTTATATTTTATATTTTATATTTTATATTTTATATTTTATATTTTATATTTTATATTTTATATTTTATATTTTATATTTTATATTTTATATTTTATATTTTATATTTTATATTTTATATTTTATATTTTATATTTTATATTTTATATTTTATATTTTATATTTTATATTTTATATTTTATATTTTATATTTTATATTTTATATTTTATATTTTATATTTTATATTTTATATTTTATATTTTATATTTTATATTTTATATTTTATATTTTATATTTTATATTTTATATTTTATATTTTATATTTTATATTTTATATTTTATATTTTATATTTTATATTTTATATTTTATATTTTATATTTTATATTTTATATTTTATATTTTATATTTTATATTTTATATTTTATATTTTATATTTTATATTTTATATTTTATATTTTATATTTTATATTTTATATTTTATATTTTATATTTTATATTTTATATTTTATATTTTATATTTTATATTTTATATTTTATATTTTATATTTTATATTTTATATTTTATATTTTATATTTTATATTTTATATTTTATATTTTATATTTTATATTTTATATTTTATATTTTATATTTTATATTTTATATTTTATATTTTATATTTTATATTTTATATTTTATATTTTATATTTTATATTTTATATTTTATATTTTATATTTTATATTTTATATTTTATATTTTATATTTTATATTTTATATTTTATATTTTATATTTTATATTTTATATTTTATATTTTATATTTTATATTTTATATTTTATATTTTATATTTTATATTTTATATTTTATATTTTATATTTTATATTTTATATTTTATATTTTATATTTTATATTTTATATTTTATATTTTATATTTTATATTTTATATTTTATATTTTATATTTTATATTTTATATTTTATATTTTATATTTTATATTTTATATTTTATATTTTATATTTTATATTTTATATTTTATATTTTATATTTTATATTTTATATTTTATATTTTATATTTTATATTTTATATTTTATATTTTATATTTTATATTTTATATTTTATATTTTATATTTTATATTTTATATTTTATATTTTATATTTTATATTTTATATTTTATATTTTATATTTTATATTTTATATTTTATATTTTATATTTTATATTTTATATTTTATATTTTATATTTTATATTTTATATTTTATATTTTATATTTTATATTTTATATTTTATATTTTATATTTTATATTTTATATTTTATATTTTATATTTTATATTTTATATTTTATATTTTATATTTTATATTTTATATTTTATATTTTATATTTTATATTTTATATTTTATATTTTATATTTTATATTTTATATTTTATATTTTATATTTTATATTTTATATTTTATATTTTATATTTTATATTTTATATTTTATATTTTATATTTTATATTTTATATTTTATATTTTATATTTTATATTTTATATTTTATATTTTATATTTTATATTTTATATTTTATATTTTATATTTTATATTTTATATTTTATATTTTATATTTTATATTTTATATTTTATATTTTATATTTTATATTTTATATTTTATATTTTATATTTTATATTTTATATTTTATATTTTATATTTTATATTTTATATTTTATATTTTATATTTTATATTTTATATTTTATATTTTATATTTTATATTTTATATTTTATATTTTATATTTTATATTTTATATTTTATATTTTATATTTTATATTTTATATTTTATATTTTATATTTTATATTTTATATTTTATATTTTATATTTTATATTTTATATTTTATATTTTATATTTTATATTTTATATTTTATATTTTATATTTTATATTTTATATTTTATATTTTATATTTTATATTTTATATTTTATATTTTATATTTTATATTTTATATTTTATATTTTATATTTTATATTTTATATTTTATATTTTATATTTTATATTTTATATTTTATATTTTATATTTTATATTTTATATTTTATATTTTATATTTTATATTTTATATTTTATATTTTATATTTTATATTTTATATTTTATATTTTATATTTTATATTTTATATTTTATATTTTATATTTTATATTTTATATTTTATATTTTATATTTTATATTTTATATTTTATATTTTATATTTTATATTTTATATTTTATATTTTATATTTTATATTTTATATTTTATATTTTATATTTTATATTTTATATTTTATATTTTATATTTTATATTTTATATTTTATATTTTATATTTTATATTTTATATTTTATATTTTATATTTTATATTTTATATTTTATATTTTATATTTTATATTTTATATTTTATATTTTATATTTTATATTTTATATTTTATATTTTATATTTTATATTTTATATTTTATATTTTATATTTTATATTTTATATTTTATATTTTATATTTTATATTTTATATTTTATATTTTATATTTTATATTTTATATTTTATATTTTATATTTTATATTTTATATTTTATATTTTATATTTTATATTTTATATTTTATATTTTATATTTTATATTTTATATTTTATATTTTATATTTTATATTTTATATTTTATATTTTATATTTTATATTTTATATTTTATATTTTATATTTTATATTTTATATTTTATATTTTATATTTTATATTTTATATTTTATATTTTATATTTTATATTTTATATTTTATATTTTATATTTTATATTTTATATTTTATATTTTATATTTTATATTTTATATTTTATATTTTATATTTTATATTTTATATTTTATATTTTATATTTTATATTTTATATTTTATATTTTATATTTTATATTTTATATTTTATATTTTATATTTTATATTTTATATTTTATATTTTATATTTTATATTTTATATTTTATATTTTATATTTTATATTTTATATTTTATATTTTATATTTTATATTTTATATTTTATATTTTATATTTTATATTTTATATTTTATATTTTATATTTTATATTTTATATTTTATATTTTATATTTTATATTTTATATTTTATATTTTATATTTTATATTTTATATTTTATATTTTATATTTTATATTTTATATTTTATATTTTATATTTTATATTTTATATTTTATATTTTATATTTTATATTTTATATTTTATATTTTATATTTTATATTTTATATTTTATATTTTATATTTTATATTTTATATTTTATATTTTATATTTTATATTTTATATTTTATATTTTATATTTTATATTTTATATTTTATATTTTATATTTTATATTTTATATTTTATATTTTATATTTTATATTTTATATTTTATATTTTATATTTTATATTTTATATTTTATATTTTATATTTTATATTTTATATTTTATATTTTATATTTTATATTTTATATTTTATATTTTATATTTTATATTTTATATTTTATATTTTATATTTTATATTTTATATTTTATATTTTATATTTTATATTTTATATTTTATATTTTATATTTTATATTTTATATTTTATATTTTATATTTTATATTTTATATTTTATATTTTATATTTTATATTTTATATTTTATATTTTATATTTTATATTTTATATTTTATATTTTATATTTTATATTTTATATTTTATATTTTATATTTTATATTTTATATTTTATATTTTATATTTTATATTTTATATTTTATATTTTATATTTTATATTTTATATTTTATATTTTATATTTTATATTTTATATTTTATATTTTATATTTTATATTTTATATTTTATATTTTATATTTTATATTTTATATTTTATATTTTATATTTTATATTTTATATTTTATATTTTATATTTTATATTTTATATTTTATATTTTATATTTTATATTTTATATTTTATATTTTATATTTTATATTTTATATTTTATATTTTATATTTTATATTTTATATTTTATATTTTATATTTTATATTTTATATTTTATATTTTATATTTTATATTTTATATTTTATATTTTATATTTTATATTTTATATTTTATATTTTATATTTTATATTTTATATTTTATATTTTATATTTTATATTTTATATTTTATATTTTATATTTTATATTTTATATTTTATATTTTATATTTTATATTTTATATTTTATATTTTATATTTTATATTTTATATTTTATATTTTATATTTTATATTTTATATTTTATATTTTATATTTTATATTTTATATTTTATATTTTATATTTTATATTTTATATTTTATATTTTATATTTTATATTTTATATTTTATATTTTATATTTTATATTTTATATTTTATATTTTATATTTTATATTTTATATTTTATATTTTATATTTTATATTTTATATTTTATATTTTATATTTTATATTTTATATTTTATATTTTATATTTTATATTTTATATTTTATATTTTATATTTTATATTTTATATTTTATATTTTATATTTTATATTTTATATTTTATATTTTATATTTTATATTTTATATTTTATATTTTATATTTTATATTTTATATTTTATATTTTATATTTTATATTTTATATTTTATATTTTATATTTTATATTTTATATTTTATATTTTATATTTTATATTTTATATTTTATATTTTATATTTTATATTTTATATTTTATATTTTATATTTTATATTTTATATTTTATATTTTATATTTTATATTTTATATTTTATATTTTATATTTTATATTTTATATTTTATATTTTATATTTTATATTTTATATTTTATATTTTATATTTTATATTTTATATTTTATATTTTATATTTTATATTTTATATTTTATATTTTATATTTTATATTTTATATTTTATATTTTATATTTTATATTTTATATTTTATATTTTATATTTTATATTTTATATTTTATATTTTATATTTTATATTTTATATTTTATATTTTATATTTTATATTTTATATTTTATATTTTATATTTTATATTTTATATTTTATATTTTATATTTTATATTTTATATTTTATATTTTATATTTTATATTTTATATTTTATATTTTATATTTTATATTTTATATTTTATATTTTATATTTTATATTTTATATTTTATATTTTATATTTTATATTTTATATTTTATATTTTATATTTTATATTTTATATTTTATATTTTATATTTTATATTTTATATTTTATATTTTATATTTTATATTTTATATTTTATATTTTATATTTTATATTTTATATTTTATATTTTATATTTTATATTTTATATTTTATATTTTATATTTTATATTTTATATTTTATATTTTATATTTTATATTTTATATTTTATATTTTATATTTTATATTTTATATTTTATATTTTATATTTTATATTTTATATTTTATATTTTATATTTTATATTTTATATTTTATATTTTATATTTTATATTTTATATTTTATATTTTATATTTTATATTTTATATTTTATATTTTATATTTTATATTTTATATTTTATATTTTATATTTTATATTTTATATTTTATATTTTATATTTTATATTTTATATTTTATATTTTATATTTTATATTTTATATTTTATATTTTATATTTTATATTTTATATTTTATATTTTATATTTTATATTTTATATTTTATATTTTATATTTTATATTTTATATTTTATATTTTATATTTTATATTTTATATTTTATATTTTATATTTTATATTTTATATTTTATATTTTATATTTTATATTTTATATTTTATATTTTATATTTTATATTTTATATTTTATATTTTATATTTTATATTTTATATTTTATATTTTATATTTTATATTTTATATTTTATATTTTATATTTTATATTTTATATTTTATATTTTATATTTTATATTTTATATTTTATATTTTATATTTTATATTTTATATTTTATATTTTATATTTTATATTTTATATTTTATATTTTATATTTTATATTTTATATTTTATATTTTATATTTTATATTTTATATTTTATATTTTATATTTTATATTTTATATTTTATATTTTATATTTTATATTTTATATTTTATATTTTATATTTTATATTTTATATTTTATATTTTATATTTTATATTTTATATTTTATATTTTATATTTTATATTTTATATTTTATATTTTATATTTTATATTTTATATTTTATATTTTATATTTTATATTTTATATTTTATATTTTATATTTTATATTTTATATTTTATATTTTATATTTTATATTTTATATTTTATATTTTATATTTTATATTTTATATTTTATATTTTATATTTTATATTTTATATTTTATATTTTATATTTTATATTTTATATTTTATATTTTATATTTTATATTTTATATTTTATATTTTATATTTTATATTTTATATTTTATATTTTATATTTTATATTTTATATTTTATATTTTATATTTTATATTTTATATTTTATATTTTATATTTTATATTTTATATTTTATATTTTATATTTTATATTTTATATTTTATATTTTATATTTTATATTTTATATTTTATATTTTATATTTTATATTTTATATTTTATATTTTATATTTTATATTTTATATTTTATATTTTATATTTTATATTTTATATTTTATATTTTATATTTTATATTTTATATTTTATATTTTATATTTTATATTTTATATTTTATATTTTATATTTTATATTTTATATTTTATATTTTATATTTTATATTTTATATTTTATATTTTATATTTTATATTTTATATTTTATATTTTATATTTTATATTTTATATTTTATATTTTATATTTTATATTTTATATTTTATATTTTATATTTTATATTTTATATTTTATATTTTATATTTTATATTTTATATTTTATATTTTATATTTTATATTTTATATTTTATATTTTATATTTTATATTTTATATTTTATATTTTATATTTTATATTTTATATTTTATATTTTATATTTTATATTTTATATTTTATATTTTATATTTTATATTTTATATTTTATATTTTATATTTTATATTTTATATTTTATATTTTATATTTTATATTTTATATTTTATATTTTATATTTTATATTTTATATTTTATATTTTATATTTTATATTTTATATTTTATATTTTATATTTTATATTTTATATTTTATATTTTATATTTTATATTTTATATTTTATATTTTATATTTTATATTTTATATTTTATATTTTATATTTTATATTTTATATTTTATATTTTATATTTTATATTTTATATTTTATATTTTATATTTTATATTTTATATTTTATATTTTATATTTTATATTTTATATTTTATATTTTATATTTTATATTTTATATTTTATATTTTATATTTTATATTTTATATTTTATATTTTATATTTTATATTTTATATTTTATATTTTATATTTTATATTTTATATTTTATATTTTATATTTTATATTTTATATTTTATATTTTATATTTTATATTTTATATTTTATATTTTATATTTTATATTTTATATTTTATATTTTATATTTTATATTTTATATTTTATATTTTATATTTTATATTTTATATTTTATATTTTATATTTTATATTTTATATTTTATATTTTATATTTTATATTTTATATTTTATATTTTATATTTTATATTTTATATTTTATATTTTATATTTTATATTTTATATTTTATATTTTATATTTTATATTTTATATTTTATATTTTATATTTTATATTTTATATTTTATATTTTATATTTTATATTTTATATTTTATATTTTATATTTTATATTTTATATTTTATATTTTATATTTTATATTTTATATTTTATATTTTATATTTTATATTTTATATTTTATATTTTATATTTTATATTTTATATTTTATATTTTATATTTTATATTTTATATTTTATATTTTATATTTTATATTTTATATTTTATATTTTATATTTTATATTTTATATTTTATATTTTATATTTTATATTTTATATTTTATATTTTATATTTTATATTTTATATTTTATATTTTATATTTTATATTTTATATTTTATATTTAATATTTAATATTATATTGTATTGTATATGTTTATATGTATATGTTTATATTTATAATTTATATTTATGTCTAATATTTATATTTTGTGGTATTTGATATAAAACGGTTACCTAATTCATTAGAGTCCGAGTGTTTGATTATATTATTAAAATTTTATTTAAAGTAATTTTGGTGACATCGTGTCAATTAAATGCCGTATAGTATTGGTGTATGATCTTTAATATAGTATAGTATGATCGGATCTTTAAAGCTGTCTAATTTTTTTTTCGTAACATGGTACTATGTACATGCATCCATTCTGTGATGCATGTACATAGTTATTCAACTGGTTGTGCAGGAACACATTATTGTGGAATAGGATCAAACGAAAACAACTGCAGTAATTAATCTCTTGCACCACATTAAATGAGTATTTTACTTGCTAATCTGACAAACGATTACCCATTTTCTATTAACATGGTTGCATCAAATAAAGGAAACATAAAATCGTTTTCTTTAGTACCCTAAGAACGAAACTACTTTTGCTCACGAATTTAGTAAGCAGCACTAATGGTCGAAAAAAGTTACAAATTAACTTGCAAAGAGTTTCAAAAATATTTAAAGACTGAAGATGTCGTTACTGAGCTATTTACCTATTTTATATTAATTAGCAAACTATTAAGAAAGATTGTGTTAAATGAAACTATTCTGTTTTATTTATTTTGTTTGGAATGGTTTCGTATAAAATGATACTTTTTTGTCCCGCACAAGTATTTTTAGAATCTTAGAACCCTGATGAAGGCGTATCGCGCTGCGTTCAGTACGTCGGACCAGCTTACATGGAGGTGGGGTTTGGTTGGCTGGATTGCGATTCGAAACTGATGCAAAGCTGAATTGGAATGTTTGTGAGTCTTATGGGTTAAATAGCTCTCAAAGGGGCTTTAGACTGGAGTTTCGGTGGACGGGGGACGCAGTTTTGTTGCGTTTTAGCATTGTGCTATTGTACTGTTATAGTAACACATTAGTACATTGTTATATTTATAAATTTTTCTAAATTTTTATAATTTAATATTAAATGATGGGATGAACTAATTATATTCGAAACTTTTCGGGTCGATCTCAATAATTTAACTAGTATCCTACCTTATCCTTCCAAGTTTATGTAAAAACGAGTGTACGGTGGGCCCGACCAACTCCGGGAGATCCTGGTTAGTCCTTGGCCGTACATTCTAAATCAATCAATTGAAAATAATAAAATTAAATGTGTACGTAAAAATTACACATAGATGGTACATAATTGTAACGTATAAGCGAGTCGTAAATGTTACGCGGTTATGTAAACATTACGAAGACTTTTATTTACCTGAATACATATAAATTTATTTATAAAGGTCTCTGTAAAATAGTTTCAATTCTCTCATAACAAATGTTTCATTTACATAAGATAAAGTGTAATGTTTTAGTGTAACGTTTACGTATAGTTTAGTATTGCAAAGTTTTCGTAAACTGTACGTAAACGTAACGCCGTGCCAAAAGGGTATATATCGTAATATCGTAGAAAGATCTAATAACAAAATCATCGAAATGTAATTAATAAAATGCATAATATTTGTATATATGGTGTTATTTGTATGGCATGTATAGCTATTTAATTTAATGGGATTCTTAATAACAGAGATAACCTGCAATTTGAAATTCCGGCCTTCGATGAATGGCCGTTCTACTTGAACGTTGATATTGACCCACCAAACTGCGAAAATTGGTTAGGGGACATAAAAAACAAAAACTATTATAGATTAAAATTTTATAAATCATTGCGAATAATAAAGTTTAAGGACAAGGAAATATACAATTTAAAACTGCATCGTAATAATTACAAACAGCAATTAAATAGGTATAGATTTAAAAAGTCATCCTTACACTTTAATAAACCAAAGTATGTCTAAGGGACAGATACATATACAATTATTAATCAATTTATTCGTTAACATTTTGTAAAATGTCAACAAACAAAAGATTTAATTCGTTAACATTTTGTAAAATGTCAACAAACAAAAGATTGAAAAACGAGAAATGGCCTAGCGATCAAAAGCTTTTGGCGCAAAATATTTATAATAGATCATCTGCTGCGTATAAATATTAACGAGAAAATCTAAACTTAAATCTACCAACGAAAACATCATTAGTAAGATGGCAACCAGTTAAACATCTAAGAATATATTATATGAATATTCTGTCAAACGTTAAAGAAAAATTCAGCAGCATGGGTGAGAATTTTTAACATGTTGTACTAATATTTGATGAGGTTTAAAAGTGATCTAGTGCACAACATTTATTCTGATCCAATTGATAGTTTCATCAATTTTGGTAGCGATAAATAAGACAAGATTGGCAAACTTATTTGTTGTTTTATGATAAGAAGCATTATTATTATTTGGCTTAAGTTATTTTGTTTCCAGTTAATCCATAACAGATAAATTATATTTATTAATCATGGAAAATTTGGATAAATTTAAGGAATTAGGTATCAAAGTGGGAGCTGTAACATGTGACCAGGGTTTTGTATTTTAATAAAGCTTAATTTTTATAGAGTTGTAATTTTAACAAAGTAAAATATAAAATGAGTCAAAAATTAAATATGACAAATTTATTTTTTGCCAAAATATACCTTGACTAATCTATTAGATAATATACAATCACTTAACATGTATCTAGAATTATTATTTTGGGATTTAAACTACACCAGTTTAAATACATATTGTTGATTTATTAACAATATTATTTATTGTTAATTTATCTAATTTATTTTATGATGCAATTGCACATTTTTGAATTATTTTGATACACTTATTAACTAAAACTAAAAGTAAACTATGGTATGTAGGCCGTAAACTTATCATACCGCGCCTTTAAATAAACCTTTTTTAACCATTTTTTACAAATTAGCGAACGTTATAGGTGGTCAGCCCAACCGTTCCGGTGACCAATTTGACGGGACCTTTACGACCGGTGACTAATTAAAACTAATTAAGTTATTACCAAGATACTATGCTAAATTAAAGAGGTTAAATACTATATCGCAGGGCTATATTAAATACATAAAATCTTCTGTAATATCTTTTGAAAATTTGTACATTATTTGGAATTCGCAGGGCTATATTAAATACATAAAATCTTCTGTAATATCTTTTGAAAATTTGTACATTATTTGGAATTCGCTGTAATATGGGTCCTTTTTGCATCTACATCATTTGACACATGTTGAACATTGATTAAATACTCTGATTTGGTCATTCCAAGAGTCGAGTACATCAATATTAACATGGTAGATGCCATTTTGGTCCCGATTAGCAGACCTAGGTCGCTAAACGTATGGTGCAGACACATCTAAAGAAGTAACACTTTACTAATTGCTTAATTATTGTTCTCATACGACTGTTTTTACCAAAAATAAGTGTAAAGTTCATCGGTAGTTTATTGTAAAGAAGTATGCTAATTAGTTTGCAATGCTAATCTATGTAGATGTATACAAATCATTCTTACTAAGGTTCTTTATGATTTGTCTATGTACTCAAAAATAATGCTCGTACATCTATATAAACTATAAATATTTTTTCTCATGTCATGTACAATGGATATATATTTTATTGATGAAAGAAATGCCATAAAAATAATTATAAGGAACCGTGAGAAGCTTTCGTTTTGATCTGCACTAATAAAAACTTTAATTTTCTCGTCGTTAACGCATACACACAAAAATATTATAATTAGGTCAGTTATAAGTTGACCAATTCAATATACATACAATATACATTCAATATACAACCATTTTATAATAGTTTCTTTCATTAATTTTAAAATGCAATAGTCATAATTTAAAATCAATTCTTATTCCATCTTAAATTGGACTTGTTACTTTATATAAGTAATTGACAAATAACTTGTTTTTTTCTCATCTAGAGGCCTAGAGTCTAAAACTTAAATTTGAATTATCATTAAGACTATACAAAATAATAAGAAGGTAGATCATTTCTATTTATGATATGACCTACATAGGTTTAGTTTTGGAGATTATTGTTGGTATGTATTTGCATTATCATGCACATAAAAATTGAGTTTATTTTAGGTACGTACATATATATAATAATATATGATGGATGCAATTTCAAGTTAAATTATTATTTTATTGACCATAACAGTAAATTTTTTTTAAAACCTATGTCACGATTTTTGGTGGTCAGAATCACCTCTTTATAAATTATAACTATAGTGGCGTCCGATTTCCGTTGTAATTGTTCCAGATGTAGTAATTATGACGTTGTACTGTATGCAACCAAATTACTACAGCAGCTACATGTAATAGTTTTGACAGATCTGTAGTTTTTTCATATGAAACAAAATTGTACACAAAAGTGTGTAGTGAATGCAAACATTTTTACAAGAAATTATTGTTCTAGCCCGTCGTTGATTACGACGAATGTACCAGTATTTTATTATGATGGGCGACTTTATATTAATGTTTTATTAAACGTTATTATCGTGATATTAAATTGTACAATTTTGCATATATATATATATATATATATATATATATATATATATATATATATATATATATATATACATATATATATATATACATATATTTATATGTATATATATATATATATATATATATATATATTTATATATATATATATATATATATATATATATATATATATATATATATATATATTTATATGGGTCATTCCATTATATTTCGAACGAGCTCCGAAATTCATCTCTTCGATTTATGTTTTTTGGTGTTTTCCTTTTTCTCAATACAAAAAAGTGGACCCATACAATTTTCTTTTTTTTTCTACCTTCGGTTGTCCCGTTATTTGTAAGTTTTATTATATCTAAGTTTTGACAGGTTTCGAATTATGATTATTGGCTCACACATAAAGTACTGTATTTTCAGTTCTAACTACAATATTTTCAAAAGTTATAATATTTTAAAAAGGGGTAATTTTAGTCTAAATGAATACGAAAATAATTTTTATAAAGTACCGTTATTTTAGGTGTTCTAATCAGATAAATCTTAGTTTATATTTTTGCCGCTAGAGGTCAGAGCTATCAAAATTTAAATATACCCGATACATGATTTGATATATAACACTCCATCCTTTCATAAAAATGTAAAATTGTGTTTGAAGGCTCCTAGTATAGCAACCAGAAGGCTTCAAATTTGAAAAATTGTGTTTTTCATAAATAAAATGCTCTATTGATTGTGAAAAATGAGTCGATATTTACAATTAATGTAAATTTACAATTGATTTTTATAGGTAATGAATCAACAATTGAAAATAGTGTAAGCCGTGAATCCCGTTAGCTTCAGTATGACCATCATATGGCTGCAAAATTGAAATTTATGGATTTTATAAGTTTGTTCGTAGTAAAATAGCTATGATTCATCAAGCACATGTATTACGGTTATGACTCATCAAATACCTGTTTTATTACTTTCTTATCTTATTATTGTTTTATTACCTTCTATTGTTTATTGGTAATATGCAACAAAAAAAATTACCTGCACAATAATTTTGCCACCACCCCAAATTTGCAATAGTATCATCAACCGTCATATAAATAGAAGTACAAATTTCTGAAATCTTTAGTTATTACTTAAAAGCGCAATATAAAGTATATTTTTATAAATTTATTATTGAAAGTTCTAAGTGGTTCAGTGAAATATTGAAGCCAAAATACAAAATGGTTAATCCACAATGCTGCAATGCTTTTAATTTGGAAAAACACAAAAATTTGTGACAAAAATCTATAGCTTTTAGTAAAATATTAGCTGAACAAGCTCAAAAGTTTTTAAATCGTGGAATAATAAATGAAAGAATTTGTAGAAAATGCAGCCTTAAATTATACCAATTAAATGGATTCAAAAGCAGAAGCTACTTGTTTTGTGTAATTTATCTGAGGCATTTCAGAATTTTCTGGAAAAAAATCCAACTGAAAACGTCGGATTCTCTAAATTTGCGTAGCTTCGACCAAAAGAATGTATATTAGCTGGAAAGGCCAGAAGACAAAATGAATGTGTGTGTATTATTCATTAGAATAACAATTTGTTATGTCCATTTATAACAAAAATTTTACGATTGGATCCTGTTATTAAGAATGAAAGAGAACTGTTAAAAAAGTATCCTGTGAAAATTTGATGTGGGACTGCTGTGAAGATAAATGTGAAGAATGTAATGTGCTTGTGGTTAATTTTCTGAAAGAAATTAAAGCCGCCGCAGAAGCGGTAAAGCTGGATGATGTAACATACAGCTATTGGAAGCCTGATGAGAAGACGTAAAAATTGGAAAAAACTACATCTTCAATTGATGAAATTGTCCAAATTTTATCAAACTCAAAATTTGGTCTAGCAGCATTGCGTAAACACGATTATATCGTTAAACAATAATCTAATTACCTAAATCACGTAAAAAATAATCTGCAAGTTGGGGAATATGTAGTGATTTTGGATTTTTCCAAGAATTATAAGTTTATAATACAAAATGAAATACAAGCAGCGCATTATTAAAAACGGCAAGCAACTTTATTCCCAATCGTAGCGTACTACAAATCATCAGCAGATGAAATGAGCATACTTTCCTATGCAGTAGTATCAGAAGAGGAAACACATGAAGCAGTAGCTGTATACGGATTCCAAACTAAATTTATAAATTTTCTCAAAGATAATGAGTCGGAGTATCCAGTTCCAAAAAAAAAATTATTATTTTTCGGATGGAGCTGTATCGCAGTTTAAGAACAAGAACAAGAACCACTTTGCCAATATCAACTTCCATCAACATGATTTCACCATCGACTACGAATGGAACTTCTTCGCCACAAGCCACGGAAAGGGACCATCAAATGGTGTTGGAGGTACCATTAAGAGAATTTCTAGAACAACTGGACACTGGCCTAGTCTATACGGTCATGAAGAACACTTCAGTTTCAATTTTATTAAGTTTAACATATAATTGTTTTATTTCACTACCCACAAAACTTTTAGCTGCATTTATTGACTCTGTTACTTTTTTATTATTAGTTAAAATAAATGTAGTTATATCGTCAAATTTATTAAATAATTTGGAAATTATTACGTCTACGTTCACAGTGGGACACGCCATTGTTGTGAATATAAAAATACAATTTTTTTATTTCCGCACAGATATATTATTTTATAAATATTAATATTATTATTAATAAAAACTGGACACTATTTCACCAAGTTAACCTCAATACACAATAAGTAATATTAAAACTAATCACTATTTAATTAGCAGAATAAAATACAATTTTATCGGAGTTTCCGAGTCCCAATTAATTGTGTTGCCCCGAGCCATTAGAGCAGTTTTTAGCTGATGATGGAAGCGTTCGACCACGCCATTTGCTTGTGGATGATAAGCCGTTGTACGTATCCGATGTGAGCTAAGGAGTTTTGTTAACTCAGTAAATAGCTTGGACTCAAATTGAGTTCCTTGATCTGTAGTTACGTTGAGCGGAACGCCGAATCGTGATACGAAATTATTTATGAACGTAGTGGCAATGGTTGAGGCTGTCATATTGATCATGCAGTATGTTTCGGGCCAACGGGTGAAGCGATCGACACAGGTTAGAATATATTGATAACCATTAGAGGGAGGAAGTGGTCCTACTATGTCTATATGGATGTGTTCAAATCGACCAGGTGGAATTTCGTTGAATTTAAGATTTTTGGCAGGATACACAGGAGTTTGCCGACTGGGTTACGTCCTTGGTTATACTGGCCCAAAAATAACGAGCTGTAATCAGTTTTCGAGTCGCACGGACACCAGGATATGAAATGTTGTGCAACGTGTCGATGATAGTACGACGTAGTGGTTCTGCAATGTAGGGCGGTTATTGCCCGTAGAAATTTCGCAGTAAACCTCGAGGCCAGGTAGTTTAAAAAGATCAAGCTTGTATAATGAAAAAGTGCGATGTTCAGAACCAGCAAGTAAATTCTGAAGTTCCAAGTCGGCTTTTTTAAATTGAATAATTTTTTGATAGTCGAAGTGAGTCTTGACTACGGCTTGTTCGTTGTCTGTGGTACGCGAAAGTGTGTCCGTGACCACATTGCCCTTGTCTTGCACATACTGGATGTCCGTGGTGAATTAACTAATGTAATCCAAGTGTCTTGCCTGCCTTAGATTACATTCAGTTTTCGACTGGAGCGCTTTCGTCAGAGGTTTGTGGTCGGTGTAAATGGTAAAGTCCCGACCTTCGACAAAATATCTAAATTGTTTAACTGCTAGATAAATTGTGAGCAATTCTCGATCGAAATCAGGGTATTTCTTTTTTAGAGAAGAATCCCAGGGGTTCCCAATGCTCATTGTTATATTGTTGCAAAACTGCTCCTACAGCAGTGTTGAATGCATCGGTTGTAATGCCGAGCTTTGAGTCACTCAATGGATGCACAAGAAGTGTAATTTTGGCTAATTCGTCTGGCCAAGAGAAATTCTTGGGTGTCTTGGGCCTTTTAGTTAAGTCTGCCAAGTGAATGTGAATTGGACCTAATACTTCAGCGAGTTATGGTATAAATCGATGGTAGTAATTTGCCATGTCGATGAAACGCTGAATATGCTTAATTGTTTGAGGAGCTTGGAAGTCTGAGATTGCCTTGATTTGTTCGTCTGATGGCAGAATACCATCAGGAGTGATCTTGTGACTGAGGAAATCAAGTGTTACTGCTCCAAATACGCATTTCGAAATCTTGATATGAACATCAAACTCCACTAACTTTTGGAAAAGTTGTTCCAGTTTGTGTTCTTCCTCAGATTGAGATGCTACAAGAATGTCGTCTATGTAGACAAAGACAAAATCAAGTTCACGAACGATCTCGTTCATGAAACGTTGAAACGTTTGGGCGGCATTGCGTAAACCGAATGGCATTCTGATGAATTCAAAGAGGCCAAATGGCGTTGTGATTGCCGTTTTATGAACTTCTTCAGGAGCGACGGGAATCAAATGGTATGCTCTGACCAGATCAATTTTAGAGAAGATTTTGCATCCATGTAAATGCATGGAAAAATTTTGTATGTGGGGTATAGGGTAACGATCAGGTGTTGTGACCGTATTAAGCCTACGATAATCCCCACATGGTCTCCAATCTTGATCTTTCTTTTTTACTATGTAAAGCGGACATGACATTAGGTGTCATTGCCTCGTACATACGATCGGCCATTTGTGCAATTTCAGTTAATGCAATTGTTTGAGGTTGTGCCACCATTGGTATACGGATGACTTCCGGTAGGTGTCTCACCCATAACGAGCGGATTGTATCCTCCGGGAATTTGTTGCCGGCTAATGTTTTAATTTGTCGCAGCATGTGTGATGGGCATCTGTTGCCTAGCAGCTGGCCACTAAGAAGTGTTCCCAGCTGTCACTCGTGCGATGGTGCAAGTCGGCTGAGATGGGATGATCACGTCGGGGTCACCATTATAACGACGGTGGATATTGTGTCGTTATTTTAATTATTCAGATTTGGATGTTGTGCAAAGCAAAGCTCAGTTTCGATCTGATGAGGAATTTAGTTAAAAATTAATTGTCATCTCATCAGGCCATGGCGACCGAGTGCTATGAGTAAATGCTATTTTACGCTCTATATATTTATGTACAGTGTACATGTAGCATTAGCGAATTATATGAATGTGCACGAAATATCTGAATAATTGTTTTTTGTGTTTGTGTAGTGATGGTCGCTACAGTACTCCTCTGCGAGTGATTGTCTTTCTTACTCTGAATTGAAAGTGATACCGTAAGAATATGAAGTGCTTCTGTGAATCTCGTAGATACCCAGTGTTAGGGGAGAACTCTAGATTGGCTTGTTGCGGTATGTGACGAACCCATGTCGAGTTAAGAGAGAAGAAGAATATCAGACGAAGTGTTGCGTGTTGCATATACTGTTGGGGTCACCATTATCGTGGTCTGTAGACCACAATGTATAATAATGAAAAACTTTATTCACTATTATCAGTTTTATGTTTATACTTTAAAAAACATTATTTATTTACAATATTAATTTTATTTTAATTGTGCACCCATTTTTAATTTAATACAAAAATGTTCATACAGGAACAGAAAACTACTTGATTGCTTGCGAGTTGAGAGATCTAATACTATATTTTTTTCGACTACGTCAAAATATGATCGTTATCATATAATGATATCCAGCGATTTTGCGGAGTAACATCTGTAACTGATTGATACAATTTACAATGCTGACTAAATGTGTCATGGATAAATTGTATGGTTAAGGTTGTGTGGCGCGATTGCGAAATATATTTGTTTCGATTGATAACGAGTAGCTAAATATTCCAATATAAACGGGGTATTTCTCTTTGCATAACATAGACTTGGGGCTCCAAGCTTTGAAATATTTGGTTTAATTTATTAAATTAAATAACTTGGCTTAAAATATATTTAAAAAAATTTAAACACTCCACGAATTGTTGGTTATTAAAAGTTTCGATAGTTTTTTACGATGAATGTAGCTTCTTCGATATCTTCATGTGTAAAAAATAATTTGAGCATTAATTATTCGAATTAAAAGTTAGATGACTGTTGCTTTTTATGCAAATATTTTACTTATATTTGCCTTTATGCAAATATAAGTAAAAATAAAAAACAAAGAGGTTCAAACGTAGTTCCGAAGTAATCAGTAATCTAAACTACTAATTAATATTCAAATATTATATATAAAATTTACAATTAGTTGTCCATTATAAAATATATGATATCGAATATGTTTCAAATTTGCAGCTTATTATATATTTTACGCACTTTTGTCAATAAAAATTGCACTTCTAAACTACGAAAAATTAGAATAATGGAAGTTAAATCACAAATGCTTTAAATAAATCATCACTTAGTTAGTAAAAGGTGGGAATGAATATTATATTTTGTCTTCTGTATTTTAAATACAGAAAAAAATTATTTTCCCGTTTTTGTGCTAATTTCTTTGTTCTATTGTTTTATACCAATGTTCCATTTCTTTTAATTCTCATTGTTTTAAGATTTTCTCAGCTGAAATTAGTTTTTGCATAATTATTAACAAAATGCACATACAAACATAATACGTTATGCAATTGATTAATTATAGTTAGCGAACAGCGATTGTTGTGTGACTTTTTAATAGATAAATGCAAAAAAAAATTATGTCCACAACAAGTTAAATTTAATTAAATTAAATTTTGGTTTGAAACATTCTTTTTATTTGGTAGTCTCAAATTAACATTAAAATACTATTGAACATTTTTACTAGTGATCAATCTGAATACTAACCCTAACCTTAGTTATTCACCGAACTTTTCACCTATCCTTTTGTCTTCGTTTTTATTCTAATGCGGTTCACAATCTTTCAGTTGTTACGTTGAAATTAGTCACAGGTGCAATTTGTAATTTTATTTAAATGCTTTATTATATTTTTGTTCAATGGCGAGTATCGAACTAGGAGCTGCGGCGCAGTAAAACAAGTATAATTTCTAACCTTTAATTTTCATTTAAAATGTTGTTTTAGTTTTTTTTACTCCATACAATCTGTTCTGAGGCCGAAGCTCACCCAACTCTTTCGTGGTTAGTTTTTCACGTCCTTCATTACGCCGTTGCTAGCCAAATCGAGGACGCGCGAATACAGGTTCGCTTTTAATTTACCATCTGGACATTACATTACTCCAGCCAGTCTGTACCGACATGGACGAAAGCTCGGCCCATGGATGTTGTACTCCAACAGAGTGTTCATCGTCATCACCGATCGCAATCAAGTGCTGAAAATCCTTTTTCAACCCCGCTTCGTTGGAATTCGAACCGGTACCTTCCAACCCAAACATCGCAGCTTTAACCACTGCGCCAATTGCTCAGTAAATTACAATTAGTACTTGGAATTTTAATAATTGCACAATAAACCTATGGTTCGAGCATCTTCCGTGGATGCGTTAACGCCTTTGTGCATTAAGATATTTGGAGAAAGAGTGAAATGTTTAAAATGTATGAAAAGAAAATTATAAAGAAGAAAATCATAAACGCAGCTGTTAAAATAGTTATTATTTTATTTAATGTTTCCTGTTGGTGTTTTGACATGCAAATTAAGAAATTATTATTATTATTTCTAAGTGACTTTTATTTCAAAAGTAATTTATCACAAAAGTATAATTACAATATAGTTCCAGAAAATATATATTTGATATAAAGCAAAGATCCAGAGATAAAAATCTGTAGTGCAGCACAAAAATAAAAATTCAAACTATCTCTTATTATTAGGTTTAAAATTTAAAAAATTTAAAGTAAAAATAATAATAATAAAATAATTTTTACAGGCAGTTAGTGGTCCGAACTGAGTCAGTTAGACAACAATCTGGCTCGATCGGACTCGATCCCGAGCTTTTTCTTTGAAATGTTCTAGACAACCCGAAGAAGGCAAGTCATTCCCTACCTCGAGGAGCCATCGACGCCGACAGCAAACTCTGCGTTTGCCAAATGGTGGCTCTCCTATCAGAGATTGCTTAGGATTGGCTCGTAGAAGGTGACCGAGACAGCGTATCCGCTGTCCATCTATTTCTTGAACTATATCAGTGATCAGGAGTTTTCATTAAATTCCTGATCTCGTGGTTGAATAAAACTCGGTAAGTGTATTATTGTAAATATTATTCAGAAGGTGTAATTAATTGATTGATTGATTAGAGTGTAAGGGCAAGGACGAACCAGGATCTCCCAGAATGCCAGGCACTACCATACACCCGTGTTACATATAACAAAACCGAAGGAATCGATGGAATGTTAGTTATGATGGACTCGACCCGGATACTGACATCAAATGATCGATAGTTAGTATTTTTGTGATGTAGGGAAAGGAAAGGTAAACTAGTAATGATAGAATTGGTCCGGTTTTCAATAGCCAATATTTAAGAACTGTTAGCACAAGACAATGACAATTATAATGAGCTGCTCTGCATTCTATCATATTTTATCCGCAACTTTAATAATATAATAATATAATAATATAATAATATAATAATATAATAATATAATAATATAATAATATAATAATATAATAATATAATAATATAATAATATAATAATATAATAATATAATAATATAATAATATAATAATATAATAATATAATAATATAATAATATAATAATATAATAATATAATAATATAATAATATAATAATATAATAATATAATAATATAATAATATAATAATATAATAATATAATAATATAATAATATAATAATATAATAATATAATAATATAATAATATAATAATATAATAATATAATAATATAATAATATAATAATATAATAATATAATAATATAATAATATAATAATATAATAATATAATAATATAATAATATAATAATATAATAATATAATAATATAATAATATAATAATATAATAATATAATAATATAATAATATAATAATATAATAATATAATAATATAATAATATAATAATATAATAATATAATAATATAATAATATAATAATATAATAATATAATAATATAATAATATAATAATATAATAATATAATAATATAATAATATAATAATATAATAATATAATAATATAATAATATAATAATATAATAATATAATAATATAATAATATAATAATATAATAATATAATAATATAATAATATAATAATATAATAATATAATAATATAATAATATAATAATATAATAATATAATAATATAATAATATAATAATATAATAATATAATAATATAATAATATAATAATATAATAATATAATAATATAATAATATAATAATATAATAATATAATAATATAATAATATAATAATATAATAATATAATAATATAATAATATAATAATATAATAATATAATAATATAATAATATAATAATATAATAATATAATAATATAATAATATAATAATATAATAATATAATAATATAATAATATAATAATATAATAATATAATAATATAATAATATAATAATATAATAATATAATAATATAATAATATAATAATATAATAATATAATAATATAATAATATAATAATATAATAATATAATAATATAATAATATAATAATATAATAATATAATAATATAATAATATAATAATATAATAATATAATAATATAATAATATAATAATATAATAATATAATAATATAATAATATAATAATATAATAATATAATAATATAATAATATAATAATATAATAATATAATAATATAATAATATAATAATATAATAATATAATAATATAATAATATAATAATATAATAATATAATAATATAATAATATAATAATATAATAATATAATAATATAATAATATAATAATATAATAATATAATAATATAATAATATAATAATATAATAATATAATAATATAATAATATAATAATATAATAATATAATAATATAATAATATAATAATATAATAATATAATAATATAATAATATAATAATATAATAATATAATAATATAATAATATAATAATATAATAATATAATAATATAATAATATAATAATATAATAATATAATAATATAATAATATAATAATATAATAATATAATAATATAATAATATAATAATATAATAATATAATAATATAATAATATAATAATATAATAATATAATAATATAATAATATAATAATATAATAATATAATAATATAATAATATAATAATATAATAATATAATAATATAATAATATAATAATATAATAATATAATAATATAATAATATAATAATATAATAATATAATAATATAATAATATAATAATATAATAATATAATAATATAATAATATAATAATATAATAATATAATAATATAATAATATAATAATATAATAATATAATAATATAATAATATAATAATATAATAATATAATAATATAATAATATAATAATATAATAATATAATAATATAATAATATAATAATATAATAATATAATAATATAATAATATAATAATATAATAATATAATAATATAATAATATAATAATATAATAATATAATAATATAATAATATAATAATATAATAATATAATAATATAATAATATAATAATATAATAATATAATAATATAATAATATAATAATATAATAATATAATAATATAATAATATAATAATATAATAATATAATAATATAATAATATAATAATATAATAATATAATAATATAATAATATAATAATATAATAATATAATAATATAATAATATAATAATATAATAATATAATAATATAATAATATAATAATATAATAATATAATAATATAATAATATAATAATATAATAATATAATAATATAATAATATAATAATATAATAATATAATAATATAATAATATAATAATATAATAATATAATAATATAATAATATAATAATATAATAATATAATAATATAATAATATAATAATATAATAATATAATAATATAATAATATAATAATATAATAATATAATAATATAATAATATAATAATATAATAATATAATAATATAATAATATAATAATATAATAATATAATAATATAATAATATAATAATATAATAATATAATAATATAATAATATAATAATATAATAATATAATAATATAATAATATAATAATATAATAATATAATAATATAATAATATAATAATATAATAATATAATAATATAATAATATAATAATATAATAATATAATAATATAATAATATAATAATATAATAATATAATAATATAATAATATAATAATATAATAATATAATAATATAATAATATAATAATATAATAATATAATAATATAATAATATAATAATATAATAATATAATAATATAATAATATAATAATATAATAATATAATAATATAATAATATAATAATATAATAATATAATAATATAATAATATAATAATATAATAATATAATAATATAATAATATAATAATATAATAATATAATAATATAATAATATAATAATATAATAATATAATAATATAATAATATAATAATATAATAATATAATAATATAATAATATAATAATATAATAATATAATAATATAATAATATAATAATATAATAATATAATAATATAATAATATAATAATATAATAATATAATAATATAATAATATAATAATATAATAATATAATAATATAATAATATAATAATATAATAATATAATAATATAATAATATAATAATATAATAATATAATAATATAATAATATAATAATATAATAATATAATAATATAATAATATAATAATATAATAATATAATAATATAATAATATAATAATATAATAATATAATAATATAATAATATAATAATATAATAATATAATAATATAATAATATAATAATATAATAATATAATAATATAATAATATAATAATATAATAATATAATAATATAATAATATAATAATATAATAATATAATAATATAATAATATAATAATATAATAATATAATAATATAATAATATAATAATATAATAATATAATAATATAATAATATAATAATATAATAATATAATAATATAATAATATAATAATATAATAATATAATAATATAATAATATAATAATATAATAATATAATAATATAATAATATAATAATATAATAATATAATAATATAATAATATAATAATAATATAATAATATAATAATATAATAATATAATAATATGATAATATAATAATATAATAATATAATTATATAATATTATATCTTGTGAGAGTAATTATTCGTCAAGTAAAACTTACAGGGAAACTGCATTTACCTTTTTCTTGATAGTTTTACTAAGACTTAATACAAAGTTAATAGAAAGCACTGTATAAATTGCATTTTGTATAAAAGAGAATGGTAATAGAATGGTAAGCAATAGTTGTACAGTAAAACAACAATTACTTAATTACCGGAAAATATTACAAATTGTAGATTACTTTTGCTGTTTTGTTTATTATAGTTATGAAGAACTACTGTATTTATATAAATAGTGAATTAAGCATTTTGTTGTGTGTCTGTGTAAAGACTCACTCAAAGAGTGAGAGTTAATTGGGGCAATATCAATTTCTTATACATAATATTATGTGGGTACCTATATTATATTTTAATTGATAACATAATCACAGCGCGATAAAGAAATATAAAGAAAACAAAATAATGATTGTTGTTGTTGTTGTTAACACAGCTGAGTTTTATTTTCATGATATACTGTTTACCTGCAAGCAAATATACCACGAAGCTGACGAAAAAGTGGTTAATCAACCTAGTGTTATTTCAAAAAAGATTAAATTAAATAAAGCATATGAAACAGATAAAATACTATGTTGAGTACTGAATATAGCCGATACATTTAATGTTAAATGTCAATTTTTCCATCGGTGTTCGTATTGTGATCACAGTTGGGCGTGTAAATTACAAAATGTAATTTACTGGGTATTTTACATGTAAAATGTATGTAAAATGTAAACGATTATTTTATACATACTGTAAAATATAAATCAACTTTTTCGTTACAATTATCGCCATCTGTTACCAAATCTCTTAACTAAAGAAAAATTTACTATATTCTACAGTGTAGTGTATTTTTGTTTATTTATGTGGTATTTGTACATATTGTCACGGTACCACCTAGTGTGCGATAGCATAAGTGTAAATATATGAAGATTTCAGTAAGCTTAACCTTAGAGACATCTATTAGATATCGATAGTACTGGTAGTATTAAAAATTGAGCAAATTAAATGTAGTAGTGACATCTCGATAGAAGTAGAAAGTTCGAGATATTTTGATTTGTGTATATAAGCGAATCGATGTTGTATGCGAGGAATAGTTGTACTTGAACTACGAAAGCGATAACAAGCGGTTAAAATAAAAAGTGATAGAAAGTGATAGTAAGTGATAGTAAGTGATTTTTAATTGTTAAATAAAGTGAACAGTGATTTTTGTGAAATAAAGAATTGGTAAAGGAACTAAGTTGTGAATAATTGTGTTTTATTGAGGCAATTATTGTCTGTGAAAGTGAACAGTGTTAAAGTGGAACTTGTGTAGTTTTGTGAAATTTGTTAGTGAACAGTGGTGTTCGGGTAGTTATTCACAATCCAGAGATACGAACCTTAAGTGACAAGGCAAGAACGTAGCAATTGGTGACAGCGGCGGGATTGTGAATAAAAAAAAATAAAAAATAAAAATAAAAATGAAACTCTACAAGTTAAAAGTTCCAGAACTAAAGAAAGAGTTGGAGAAGCGTGGTTTAGAGACAGAAGGTCGTAAAGACGAGTTGATGTTACGATTGCGTGAAGCAATGGAGCGTGATGGTTTAGATCTAGAAAGTTATGAGTTTGAAATAGAAACGCCGGAGTTACGCATCGAAGCATCGTCTGGAAATTTCGATATGGCGCAGTTGATGGCAGTCATGCAACAGATGATGACAGAACAAATTAAACGACAAGAGAAATTTCAAGAAGACCAAATTAAACGACAAGAGGAAATTCATGAACAAATTAAACGACAAGAGAAATTTCAAGAAGACCAAATTAAAGGACAAGAGGAAATTCGAGAACAAATTAAACGACAAGAGAAAGTTCAAGAAGATCAAATTAAACGACTAGAAATACTCGTAGTGGAAGGACAAAATAAAATGGAAGAAAAACTTCTCGAATTAGCTAGTACTTTCCAAGGCGAAGTAGAGAAAGTGAAAGACGAATTTACAACGAAAATTCTAGAAGTTAAAACGGATGTTAAACATGTTGATCAAAAGTTGGACAACAAAATTGAATATGTCGAACAAAAATTTCTTCGTCTCGAAAAGGAGGTCAGTGTAATGAAACTCAATGAAACTTCAGCGCAAGTAATCCAACCAGTAAACACTTTTAAATTGAAGCCACCAACGTTTGACGGCACCACATCATTCGCAATTTTTAAGCTTCAATTTGAAATGGCGTCCACACAAAATCATTGGGACGAAACGCATAAAGTAGCAGCGTTAATAGTGGCACTTAAGGGAGAAGCAGCCGAGATATTACAAACAATTCCAGAAAACGATCGCAAAGAATATGGTGAAATAATGAAGGCGTTGGAACGCAAATATGGAAGTGACCATAAGCGGGAAATTTATCGAATGGAATTGAAAGGACGGTCACAGAAGGTTGGAGAAACTTTACAAGAATTTGCATCGGCCGTCGAGAGGCTAGCACATCTAGCACATGCAAATACTGCTTCCGATTTCATGGAAAGAATTAAAATGGACGCATTTATTGATGGTATACGAGACCAAGACACACGCAGAGCAGTGATATTATCACCAAAGGCTACTTTCGCGGAAACCATTGCTTGTGCGTTAATGAATGAGACGGCACAAACTCTCATTGGACCAAGAATCAATAAGATACGTCGGGTAGAAATAAGTACCGTCAGTAATATGGAGCAGTCGGCCCCTAGAATTTCGAATGGTGGAAAAATAAAATGCTGGATATGTGACAAATTAGGTCACATTTCACGAGACTGCAATAAAAATAAAAGGAAACGTGGAAGATCACCATCTCCAATGGTACGAAGGCCTGAGGGAGGTCAAGTAGTGACCAATCGAGAGGCCCAAGTAACGACCGAGTCGTTAAACCACAACGAGTCAGCTTAAAGGGGCAGAAGCTGACTCCCACAACCGATTGCCCCATAACCTTCATCCCTGTTTCCGGATTGGCGCCGGGCAGTGACAATTTAACAGTTCGAGGTGATGTTGATGGAAAGAGCTGTATTATCACTCTAGATACAGGAGCAGCGCGCACCATTGTTCGTGTCGACGTAGTTAAAGGAGGTGTACAACCAGTGTATGGCCTGAAATTACAAACAGTGACGGGAGATAGTGCAGTTATAAAGGGTAAAAAACTCGTTGATATACGAATAGGGAAAACTCATTATCAACATGAAGTGCTAGTGGCAGATATAGTGGATGAGGTCATCTTGGGAATGGACTTCATGAGAAAGAATGGTTTTATGATGGATGTAGGACAAGGAATATTATACCAAGGTAATATCGAGTTGCCACTTCAGTTAAACAGCACAGAGGAATTAGCAAGACGAGTGATAGTTGATCATCGGGAGAAGTTGCCACCGAACTCGGAGACAATTGTATGGGGACGATTGGAGGGAGGTTTTGGGTCACCCAGGTTGTGGGTTATAGAAGCCATAGAAGACGAAAGAGGAGCCAGGGAAATAATCATAGGCAAAGCCTTAGTTAAACCGGACAGTGATTATCGAGTTCCAATTAGGACTCTTAATTTATCGGATAAGACGAAAACCATCAAGAAAGGAACCATCATCGGTAAATGTGAAGAGGTATTAACAATAATCAAATGTGAGCAGAAAAGTCCTGTTAGAGAATCCAATGAGGACAGGCAGAAAGAAATTGTTGATAATCTCATGCAGAAATGGACCAATGATCTAACCTTGGCACAGAAAAACTCTGCACAGCAGTTACTCGAGCGTTATATGTCCATTTTCTGCAGTACACCCGAAAATAATGAAAGAACCAAGATGGTAAAACACCGGATTAATATAGGAACAGAGATGCCAATTCGTCAACCACCTAGACGATTACTATTGGTGAAACAACAGGAAGTGAATCAAATGGTGACGGACATGCAGAAGGCAGGAGTAATTGAATCATCGAACAGTCCGTGGAGTTCACCGGTAGTGTTGGTGGAAAAGAAGGACGGAAGTATGCGATTTTGCATTGATTATCGGAAGCTCAATGCTGTTACCAAAAAGGATAGTTATCCCTTGCCCAGAATCGACGATACATTGGATACATTGTCGGGTGCTACGATGTTTTCCACATTGGATTTGCAAAGCGGATACTGGCAGGTGGAAGTACAGGAAGAAGATCGCGAGAAAACGGCGTTTAGTGTTGGAAACGGATTATGGCAGTTCAACGTTATGCCATTTGGCCTATGTAACGCCCCTGCAACTTTTGAACGATTAATGGAGCGAGTTCTAAAGGGGTTACACTGGAAGACGTGTCTAGTGTATTTAGACGACATCATTGTAATGGGAAAAGATTTTGAGGAGCTTTTACAAAATTTAGCATTGGTATTGGATAGAATACAATCCGCAGGTCTAAAATTAAGTCCAAAGAAGTGCAGTCTATTCAGAACAGAGGTCAAATATTTAGGACACGAGGTAACAGCAAATGGAATCCGCACCGATGAAGAAAAGATTGCAGCGGTTAAGACGTGGCCGAGACCTAAAAATTTACATGAAGTGAGGAGTTTCCTTGGCTTGTGCACATACTATAGACGATTTGTACCGGGATTTGCAAACATCGCAAAGAGTTTGCATGAATTAACAAGGAAAAACAAACCGTTCGAATGGAAGGAGGAACAAGAAAATGCATTCGTGGAATTAAGGAGGAGATTATGTATAGCACCGGTCCTCGCATACCCGATGCCGAATGTGAAATTTATATTGGATACTGATGCCAGTAATGACGGTATAGGCGGAGTTTTATCACAACAAATCGATGGCAAGGAGAGAGTTATAGCTTATTATTCAAAGATCTTATCGAAACCAGAGCGTAACTATTGTGTAACACGTAGGGAATTGTTGGCTATTGTGGAATGCGTCAAACATTTCCACAAATACCTATATGGTCAACAATTCCATTTAAGAACGGACCATGGAGCCTTAAAGTGGCTGCTTCAATTCAAAAATCCAGAGGGACAGGTGGCACGTTGGATTGAACGTTTACAAAGTTACGATTTCCAGATCGAACATCGGAAAGGTACAGTACACGGAAATGCTGACGCATTGTCAAGACGACCGTGTCAGGCAGAATGCAAACATTGTAGTTGCGTAGAGGGGAAGGAGAATATCATTGATGTCAGGCTGATGCAAGTGTTACCTCATGATAAATGGACCAATGAAGCAATCCGAGAGGAACAACAACGAGACCCGAATTTGTCGATAATTTTGGAATATAAGAAGAGGAAGTACCGGCCAACATGGAATGAGATCGCGGACAAAGCCCCCACTGTAAAGGCTTATTGGGCACAATGGCAGAGCCTTAAATTAGAAGACGGCTGTTTGAAACGAGTGTGGGAAAGCACTGACGGCAACGTTAAACAATCCTTGATCGTGGTACCACAAAGTCGTATTAAGAAAATTCTGAAGGAATATCACGAGGGAACTAGTGGAGGTCACTTAGGAATTAACAAAACGCTAGCTAAGGTACGTCAGCGGTTTTGTTGGTCCGGGTGTAGACAGTCGGTGGTTGAATGGTGCCAAAAATGTGATCTATGTGCAGCCGCAAAGGGACCGGCTCGGAAAATTCGAGGAGCTATGCAACAGTATAATGTTGGAGCACCTTTTGAGAGAATTGCCAAGGATGTGGCAGGTCCATTTCCCACTACCGATAATTGAAACAAATATGTGCTAGTTATAATGGATTATTCTAGCAAATGGCCGGAGGTGTATCCACTACCAAACCAGGAAACTACTACAATAGCGAATGCCGTTGTTAATAATTGGATTAGTCGTTTTGGAGTACCAATGGAACTTCATACGGATCAAGGAAGAAATTTTGAGTCGGTTGTATTCCAGGAGATCTGTCAGATGCTCGGTATCAATAAAACGCGAACGACGCCTTTGCATCCACAATCGGATGGAATAGTAGAAAGGTTTAACGGAACATTGGAAGAATATCTAAAGAAGGTGATAGATAAAAACCAACGCAACTGGGATCAACATATACCGATGTTTTTGATGGCTTATCGATCAGCAGTACATGACACTACTGGGATGACGCCAGCAAAGACACTTTTCGGAAATAATCTTCGCCTGCCTGGAGATTTGAAGTTTGGGGTTGTTCCATCAGCGGCCATATGCGGACAAGATTATGTAGACCGGATGAAAGAAGAAATTAATGGGATACATCAGTTTGTAATAAATATTTTGTGCAAAGTGATTTAACACGAAAAGTTTTCAACATAAATCAATCAAAAATTTCTAACCAACAAAAACGGAATAAATATTTTATCTAAAAATCGTAATTACGTTCAAAATTGTGTCACCGATTTAAGAAGGAAAGTTTAATTGTATTTACAACGCAATTAATTGTCGCGTAGTTTTTGTTCGTCGGTCAAAAATAATTTTCGGACGATGAATTAACTGATGGTAGTCCCAAGCGGAATACGTACAATCTTCTATGCTTCCATCGACCATTGCCATACCAGAAATATGGGCACGATTACCAGTGATTGCGACCCGCCGTAAACCCGTATTTCTACGGTTTATGAAAATTCTAGAAGTAAATAGGTGATGTTTAATACCTTACATGATCGGGGTAATACATCATACTGTTCTGTTTATTATTTTTTTGTAGTTTGATCAAATCCGGTCTAATTCGATGTAAAGTCAAACTAAATCAACCGTATGTTGGCATCTTCAAACATTTACACGGCATTTCAAAATAATTAGAAATTACCATCAAATATCCGATGTTTAATTAAGTTAACATAAATGTAACACGGTAGATGAAACCGATGCGCATAAAAGACGTAAAAAGCATCTGCGACGCTTTGCTCGTAAAACCAAAAATGAGAACAATGACGTATCAGTGGAAGCGGAAAAAGTGGCATCTGAACAAGAGGAAAAAATAGTTAAACGACCACTAGTCGACGGGGAAAAGCAACCAGTTGTGTAAACGTAGAAAATATTGTACATGACACGTTCAAACAAAATGAGGAAATAAAAGCTTTAACTCAAGAGGTTATAAAAAGCATTCGTGATAAAATCACTATGGATCCTTTGTATAGGTTTTTCTACCTCTCTATTCACGGAATTTCGAACCCGAGTTGATAACATTTATTTCATTCCAGAAAAGCCTTCAGCAGATGGTACACCAAAATCAAAGGGTTGTCGCGATAATCCGGTATACTTATGCGATTTGGGCATATCGCTGTCGGCGGCGGCAGATCCTCCTGAACTACAAGGCATTCGCGACGATAAAATAATAAATAAATACTAATTTAAATTAATGGAAATGTTTTTTAATTTAAAATAAGGAAAAAAACCATATGGAAGTATGAAAATTATAAAAAAAATACTTCCATCTGGTTCATAAAACCCCCCCTCAAAATTCATTAAAAAAATTAATAAAAATATATTAAAAATATGAAAATTATAAAATAAATAAAAAATTCATAAATACATTCAAAAAACTTAAATAAATATAAAATATAATTAAATAAGAAAATTTAAAATTATAAATTTTAAATTGGGGGTTTTTTACATGTAAAATGTAAACGATTATTTTATACATACTGTAAAATATAAATCAACTTTTTCGTTACAATTATCGCCATCTGTTACCAAATCTCTTAACTAAAGAAAAATTGACTATGTTCTACAGTGTAGTGTATTGTGTGATATTTGTACATATGTAAAATAAAGTGCAACCAACTTTCCTATAATAAATATTTTGGTACAAGAGAAAATTGACAGTGTATCGTGACGCGTCTTAAAATTAAAATGTTTTAAGTATCCATTTTGTGCAAAGTGATTTAACACCATAAATCAATCAAAAATTTCTAACCAACAAAAACGGAATAAATATTTTATCTAAAAATCGTAATTACGTTCAAAATTGTGTCACCGATTTAAGAAGGAAAGTTTAATTGTATTTACAACGCAATTAATTGTCGCGTAGTTTTTGTTCGTCGGTCAAAAATAATTTTCGGACGATGAATTAACTGATGGTAGTCCCAAGCGGAATACGTACAATCTTCTATGCTTCCATCGACCATTGCCATACCAGAAATATGGGCACGATTACCAGTGATTGCGACCCGCCGTAAACCCGTATTTCTACGGTTTATGAAAATTCTAGAAGTAAATAGGTGATGTTTAATACCTTACATGATCGGGGTAATACATCATACTGTTCTGTTTATTATTTTTTTGTAGTTTGATCAAATCCGGTCTAATTCGATGTAAAGTCAAACTAAATCAACCGTATGTTGGCATCTTCAAACATTTACACGGCATTTCAAAATAATTAGAAATTACCATCAAATATCCGATGTCAAATATCCGATGTTTAATTAAGTTAACATAAATGTAACACGGTAGATGAAACCGATGCGCATAAAAGACGTAAAAAGCATCTGCGACGCTTTGCTCGTAAAACCAAAAATGAGAACAATGACGTATCAGTGGAAGCGGAAAAAGTGGCATCTGAACAAGAGGAAAAAATAGTTAAACGACCACTAGTCGACGGGGAAAAGCAACCAGTTGTGTAAACGTAGAAAATATTGTACATGACACGTTCAAACAAAATGAGGAAATAAAAGCTTTAACTCAAGAGGTTATAAAAAGCATTCGTGATAAAATCACTATGGATCCTTTGTATAGGTTTTTCTACCTCTCTATTCACGGAATTTCGAACCCGAGTTGATAACATTTATTTCATTCCAGAAAAGCCTTCAGCAGATGGTACACCAAAATCAAAGGGTTGTCGCGATAATCCGGTATACTTATGCGATTTGGGCATATCGCTGTCGGCGGCGGCAGATCCTCCTGAACTACAAGGCATTCGCGACGATAAAATAATAAATAAATACTAATTTAAATTAATGGAAATGTTTTTAAATTTAAAATAAGGAAAAAAACCATATGGAAGTATGAAAATTATAAAAAAAATACTTCCATCAGGTTCATAAAACCCCCCCTCAAAATTCATTAAAAAAATTAATAAAAATATATTAAAAATATGAAAATTATAAAATAAATAAAAAATTCATAAATACATTCAAAAAACTTAAATAAATATAAAATATAATTAAATAAGAAAATTTAAAATTATAAATTTTAAATTGGGGGTTTTTTACATGTAAAATGTAAACGATTATTTTATACATACTGTAAAATATAAATCAACTTTTTCGTTACAATTATCGCCATCTGTTACCAAATCTCTTAACTAAAGAAAAATTGACTATGTTCTACAGTGTAGTGTATTTTTGTTTATTTATTGTGTGATATTTGTACATATGTAAAATAAAGTGCAACCAACTTTCCTATAATAAATATTTTGGTACAAGAGAAAATTGACAGTGTATCGTGACGCGTCTTAAAATTAAAATGTTTTAAGTATCCATTTTGTGCAAAGTGATTTAACACCATAAATCAATCAAAAATTTCTAACCAACAAAAACGGAATAAATATTTTATCTAAAAATCGTAATTACGTTCAAAATTGTGTCACCGATTTAAGAAGGAAAGTTTAATTGTATTTACAACGCAATTAATTGTCGCGTAGTTTTTGTTCGTCGGTCAAAAATAATTTTCGGACGATGAATTAACTGATGGTAGTCCCAAGCGGAATACGTACAATCTTCTATGCTTCCATCGACCATTGCCATACCAGAAATATGGGCACGATTACCAGTGATTGCGACCCGCCGTAAACCCGTATTTCTACGGTTTATGAAAATTCTAGAAGTAAATAGGTGATGTTTAATACCTTACATGATCGGGGTAATACATCATACTGTTCTGTTTATTATTTTTTTGTAGTTTGATCAAATCCGGTCTAATTCGATGTAAAGTCAAACTAAATCAACCGTATGTTGGCATCTTCAAACATTTACACGGCATTTCAAAATAATTAGAAATTACCATCAAATATCCGATGTTTAATTAAGTTAACATAAATGTAACACGGTAGATGAAACCGATGCGCATAAAAGACGTAAAAAGCATCTGCGACGCTTTGCTCGTAAAACCAAAAATGAGAACAATGACGTATCAGTGGAAGCGGAAAAAGTGGCATCTGAACAAGAGGAAAAAATAGTTAAACGACCACTAGTCGACGGGGAAAAGCAACCAGTTGTGTAAACGTAGAAAATATTGTACATGACACGTTCAAACAAAATGAGGAAATAAAAGCTTTAACTCAAGAGGTTATAAAAAGCATTCGTGATAAAATCACTATGGATCCTTTGTATAGGTTTTTCTACCTCTCTATTCACGGAATTTCGAACCCGAGTTGATAACATTTATTTCATTCCAGAAAAGCCTTCAGCAGATGGTACACCAAAATCAAAGGGTTGTCGCGATAATCCGGTATACTTATGCGATTTGGGCATATCGCTGTCGGCGGCGGCAGATCCTCCTGAACTACAAGGCATTCGCGACGATAAAATAATAAATAAATACTAATTTAAATTAATGGAAATGTTTTTTAATTTAAAATAAGGAAAAAAACCATATGGAAGTATGAAAATTATAAAAAAAATACTTCCATCAGGTTCATAAAACCCCCCCTCAAAATTCATTAAAAAAATTAATAAAAATATATTAAAAATATGAAAATTATAAAATAAATAAAAAATTCATAAATACATTCAAAAAACTTAAATAAATATAAAATATAATTAAATAAGAAAATTTAAAATTATAAATTTTAAATTGGGGGTTTTTTACATGTAAAATGTAAACGATTATTTTATACATACTGTAAAATATAAATCAACTTTTTCGTTACAATTATCGCCATCTGTTACCAAATCTCTTAACTAAAGAAAAATTGACTATGTTCTACAGTGTAGTGTATTTTTGTTTATTTATTGTGTGATATTTGTACATATGTAAAATAAAGTGCAACCAACTTTCCTATAATAAATATTTTGGTACAAGAGAAAATTGACAGTGTATCGTGACGCGTCTTAAAATTAAAATGTTTTAAGTATCCATTTTGTGCAAAGTGATTTAACACCATAAATCAATCAAAAATTTCTAACCAACAAAAACGGAATAAATATTTTATCTAAAAATCGTAATTACGTTCAAAATTGTGTCACCGATTTAAGAAGGAAAGTTTAATTGTATTTACAACGCAATTAATTGTCGCGTAGTTTTTGTTCGTCGGTCAAAAATAATTTTCGGACGATGAATTAACTGATGGTAGTCCCAAGCGGAATACGTACAATCTTCTATGCTTCCATCGACCATTGCCATACCAGAAATATGGGCACGATTACCAGTGATTGCGACCCGCCGTAAACCCGTATTTCTACGGTTTATGAAAATTCTAGAAGTAAATAGGTGATGTTTAATACCTTACATGATCGGGGTAATACATCATACTGTTCTGTTTATTATTTTTTTGTAGTTTGATCAAATCCGGTCTAATTCGATGTAAAGTCAAACTAAATCAACCGTATGTTGGCATCTTCAAACATTTACACGGCATTTCAAAATAATTAGAAATTACCATCAAATATCCGATGTTTAATTAAGTTAACATAAATGTAACACGGTAGATGAAACCGATGCGCATAAAAGACGTAAAAAGCATCTGCGACGCTTTGCTCGTAAAACCAAAAATGAGAACAATGACGTATCAGTGGAAGCGGAAAAAGTGGCATCTGAACAAGAGGAAAAAATAGTTAAACGACCACTAGTCGACGGGGAAAAGCAACCAGTTGTGTAAACGTAGAAAATATTGTACATGACACGTTCAAACAAAATGAGGAAATAAAAGCTTTAACTCAAGAGGTTATAAAAAGCATTCGTGATAAAATCACTATGGATCCTTTGTATAGGTTTTTCTACCTCTCTATTCACGGAATTTCGAACCCGAGTTGATAACATTTATTTCATTCCAGAAAAGCCTTCAGCAGATGGTACACCAAAATCAAAGGGTTGTCGCGATAATCCGGTATACTTATGCGATTTGGGCATATCGCTGTCGGCGGCGGCAGATCCTCCTGAACTACAAGGCATTCGCGACGATAAAATAATAAATAAATACTAATTTAAATTAATGGAAATGTTTTTTAATTTAAAATAAGGAAAAAAACCATATGGAAGTATGAAAATTATAAAAAAAATACTTCCATCAGGTTCATAAAACCCCCCCTCAAAATTCATTAAAAAAATTAATAAAAATATATTAAAAATATGAAAATTATAAAATAAATAAAAAATTCATAAATACATTCAAAAAACTTAAATAAATATAAAATATAATTAAATAAGAAAATTTAAAATTATAAATTTTAAATTGGGGGTTTTTTACATGTAAAATGTAAACGATTATTTTATACATACTGTAAAATATAAATCAACTTTTTCGTTACAATTATCGCCATCTGTTACCAAATCTCTTAACTAAAGAAAAATTGACTATGTTCTACAGTGTAGTGTATTTTTGTTTATTTATTGTGTGATATTTGTACATATGTAAAATAAAGTGCAACCAACTTTCCTATAATAAATATTTTGGTACAAGAGAAAATTGACAGTGTATCGTGACGCGTCTTAAAATTAAAATGTTTTAAGTATCCATTTTGTGCAAAGTGATTTAACACCATAAATCAATCAAAAATTTCTAACCAACAAAAACGGAATAAATATTTTATCTAAAAATCGTAATTACGTTCAAAATTGTGTCACCGATTTAAGAAGGAAAGTTTAATTGTATTTACAACGCAATTAATTGTCGCGTAGTTTTTGTTCGTCGGTCAAAAATAATTTTCGGACGATGAATTAACTGATGGTAGTCCCAAGCGGAATACGTACAATCTTCTATGCTTCCATCGACCATTGCCATACCAGAAATATGGGCACGATTACCAGTGATTGCGACCCGCCGTAAACCCGTATTTCTACGGTTTATGAAAATTCTAGAAGTAAATAGGTGATGTTTAATACCTTACATGATCGGGGTAATACATCATACTGTTCTGTTTATTATTTTTTTGTAGTTTGATCAAATCCGGTCTAATTCGATGTAAAGTCAAACTAAATCAACCGTATGTTGGCATCTTCAAACATTTACACGGCATTTCAAAATAATTAGAAATTACCATCAAATATCCGATGTTTAATTAAGTTAACATAAATGTAACACGGTAGATGAAACCGATGCGCATAAAAGACGTAAAAAGCATCTGCGACGCTTTGCTCGTAAAACCAAAAATGAGAACAATGACGTATCAGTGGAAGCGGAAAAAGTGGCATCTGAACAAGAGGAAAAAATAGTTAAACGACCACTAGTCGACGGGGAAAAGCAACCAGTTGTGTAAACGTAGAAAATATTGTACATGACACGTTCAAACAAAATGAGGAAATAAAAGCTTTAACTCAAGAGGTTATAAAAAGCATTCGTGATAAAATCACTATGGATCCTTTGTATAGGTTTTTCTACCTCTCTATTCACGGAATTTCGAACCCGAGTTGATAACATTTATTTCATTCCAGAAAAGCCTTCAGCAGATGGTACACCAAAATCAAAGGGTTGTCGCGATAATCCGGTATACTTATGCGATTTGGGCATATCGCTGTCGGCGGCGGCAGATCCTCCTGAACTACAAGGCATTCGCGACGATAAAATAATAAATAAATACTAATTTAAATTAATGGAAATGTTTTTTAATTTAAAATAAGGAAAAAAACCATATGGAAGTATGAAAATTATAAAAAAAATACTTCCATCAGGTTCATAAAACCCCCCCTCAAAATTCATTAAAAAAATTAATAAAAATATATTAAAAATATGAAAATTATAAAATAAATAAAAAATTCATAAATACATTCAAAAAACTTAAATAAATATAAAATATAATTAAATAAGAAAATTTAAAATTATAAATTTTAAATTGGGGGTTTTTTACATGTAAAATGTAAACGATTATTTTATACATACTGTAAAATATAAATCAACTTTTTCGTTACAATTATCGCCATCTGTTACCAAATCTCTTAACTAAAGAAAAATTGACTATGTTCTACAGTGTAGTGTATTTTTGTTTATTTATTGTGTGATATTTGTACATATGTAAAATAAAGTGCAACCAACTTTCCTATAATAAATATTTTGGTACAAGAGAAAATTGACAGTGTATCGTGACGCGTCTTAAAATTAAAATGTTTTAAGTATCCATTTTGTGCAAAGTGATTTAACACCATAAATCAATCAAAAATTTCTAACCAACAAAAACGGAATAAATATTTTATCTAAAAATCGTAATTACGTTCAAAATTGTGTCACCGATTTAAGAAGGAAAGTTTAATTGTATTTACAACGCAATTAATTGTCGCGTAGTTTTTGTTCGTCGGTCAAAAATAATTTTCGGACGATGAATTAACTGATGGTAGTCCCAAGCGGAATACGTACAATCTTCTATGCTTCCATCGACCATTGCCATACCAGAAATATGGGCACGATTACCAGTGATTGCGACCCGCCGTAAACCCGTATTTCTACGGTTTATGAAAATTCTAGAAGTAAATAGGTGATGTTTAATACCTTACATGATCGGGGTAATACATCATACTGTTCTGTTTATTATTTTTTTGTAGTTTGATCAAATCCGGTCTAATTCGATGTAAAGTCAAACTAAATCAACCGTATGTTGGCATCTTCAAACATTTACACGGCATTTCAAAATAATTAGAAATTACCATCAAATATCCGATGTTTAATTAAGTTAACATAAATGTAACACGGTAGATGAAACCGATGCGCATAAAAGACGTAAAAAGCATCTGCGACGCTTTGCTCGTAAAACCAAAAATGAGAACAATGACGTATCAGTGGAAGCGGAAAAAGTGGCATCTGAACAAGAGGAAAAAATAGTTAAACGACCACTAGTCGACGGGGAAAAGCAACCAGTTGTGTAAACGTAGAAAATATTGTACATGACACGTTCAAACAAAATGAGGAAATAAAAGCTTTAACTCAAGAGGTTATAAAAAGCATTCGTGATAAAATCACTATGGATCCTTTGTATAGGTTTTTCTACCTCTCTATTCACGGAATTTCGAACCCGAGTTGATAACATTTATTTCATTCCAGAAAAGCCTTCAGCAGATGGTACACCAAAATCAAAGGGTTGTCGCGATAATCCGGTATACTTATGCGATTTGGGCATATCGCTGTCGGCGGCGGCAGATCCTCCTGAACTACAAGGCATTCGCGACGATAAAATAATAAATAAATACTAATTTAAATTAATGGAAATGTTTTTTAATTTAAAATAAGGAAAAAAACCATATGGAAGTATGAAAATTATAAAAAAAATACTTCCATCAGGTTCATAAAACCCCCCCTCAAAATTCATTAAAAAAATTAATAAAAATATATTAAAAATATGAAAATTATAAAATAAATAAAAAATTCATAAATACATTCAAAAAACTTAAATAAATATAAAATATAATTAAATAAGAAAATTTAAAATTATAAATTTTAAATTGGGGGTTTTTTACATGTAAAATGTAAACGATTATTTTATACATACTGTAAAATATAAATCAACTTTTTCGTTACAATTATCGCCATCTGTTACCAAATCTCTTAACTAAAGAAAAATTGACTATGTTCTACAGTGTAGTGTATTTTTGTTTATTTATTGTGTGATATTTGTACATATGTAAAATAAAGTGCAACCAACTTTCCTATAATAAATATTTTGGTACAAGAGAAAATTGACAGTGTATCGTGACGCGTCTTAAAATTAAAATGTTTTAAGTATCCATTTTGTGCAAAGTGATTTAACACCATAAATCAATCAAAAATTTCTAACCAACAAAAACGGAATAAATATTTTATCTAAAAATCGTAATTACGTTCAAAATTGTGTCACCGATTTAAGAAGGAAAGTTTAATTGTATTTACAACGCAATTAATTGTCGCGTAGTTTTTGTTCGTCGGTCAAAAATAATTTTCGGACGATGAATTAACTGATGGTAGTCCCAAGCGGAATACGTACAATCTTCTATGCTTCCATCGACCATTGCCATACCAGAAATATGGGCACGATTACCAGTGATTGCGACCCGCCGTAAACCCGTATTTCTACGGTTTATGAAAATTCTAGAAGTAAATAGGTGATGTTTAATACCTTACATGATCGGGGTAATACATCATACTGTTCTGTTTATTATTTTTTTGTAGTTTGATCAAATCCGGTCTAATTCGATGTAAAGTCAAACTAAATCAACCGTATGTTGGCATCTTCAAACATTTACACGGCATTTCAAAATAATTAGAAATTACCATCAAATATCCGATGTTTAATTAAGTTAACATAAATGTAACACGGTAGATGAAACCGATGCGCATAAAAGACGTAAAAAGCATCTGCGACGCTTTGCTCGTAAAACCAAAAATGAGAACAATGACGTATCAGTGGAAGCGGAAAAAGTGGCATCTGAACAAGAGGAAAAAATAGTTAAACGACCACTAGTCGACGGGGAAAAGCAACCAGTTGTGTAAACGTAGAAAATATTGTACATGACACGTTCAAACAAAATGAGGAAATAAAAGCTTTAACTCAAGAGGTTATAAAAAGCATTCGTGATAAAATCACTATGGATCCTTTGTATAGGTTTTTCTACCTCTCTATTCACGGAATTTCGAACCCGAGTTGATAACATTTATTTCATTCCAGAAAAGCCTTCAGCAGATGGTACACCAAAATCAAAGGGTTGTCGCGATAATCCGGTATACTTATGCGATTTGGGCATATCGCTGTCGGCGGCGGCAGATCCTCCTGAACTACAAGGCATTCGCGACGATAAAATAATAAATAAATACTAATTTAAATTAATGGAAATGTTTTTTAATTTAAAATAAGGAAAAAAACCATATGGAAGTATGAAAATTATAAAAAAAATACTTCCATCAGGTTCATAAAACCCCCCCTCAAAATTCATTAAAAAAATTAATAAAAATATATTAAAAATATGAAAATTATAAAATAAATAAAAAATTCATAAATACATTCAAAAAACTTAAATAAATATAAAATATAATTAAATAAGAAAATTTAAAATTATAAATTTTAAATTGGGGGTTTTTTACATGTAAAATGTAAACGATTATTTTATACATACTGTAAAATATAAATCAACTTTTTCGTTACAATTATCGCCATCTGTTACCAAATCTCTTAACTAAAGAAAAATTGACTATGTTCTACAGTGTAGTGTATTTTTGTTTATTTATTGTGTGATATTTGTACATATGTAAAATAAAGTGCAACCAACTTTCCTATAATAAATATTTTGGTACAAGAGAAAATTGACAGTGTATCGTGACGCGTCTTAAAATTAAAATGTTTTAAGTATCCATTTTGTGCAAAGTGATTTAACACCATAAATCAATCAAAAATTTCTAACCAACAAAAACGGAATAAATATTTTATCTAAAAATCGTAATTACGTTCAAAATTGTGTCACCGATTTAAGAAGGAAAGTTTAATTGTATTTACAACGCAATTAATTGTCGCGTAGTTTTTGTTCGTCGGTCAAAAATAATTTTCGGACGATGAATTAACTGATGGTAGTCCCAAGCGGAATACGTACAATCTTCTATGCTTCCATCGACCATTGCCATACCAGAAATATGGGCACGATTACCAGTGATTGCGACCCGCCGTAAACCCGTATTTCTACGGTTTATGAAAATTCTAGAAGTAAATAGGTGATGTTTAATACCTTACATGATCGGGGTAATACATCATACTGTTCTGTTTATTATTTTTTTGTAGTTTGATCAAATCCGGTCTAATTCGATGTAAAGTCAAACTAAATCAACCGTATGTTGGCATCTTCAAACATTTACACGGCATTTCAAAATAATTAGAAATTACCATCAAATATCCGATGTTTAATTAAGTTAACATAAATGTAACACGGTAGATGAAACCGATGCGCATAAAAGACGTAAAAAGCATCTGCGACGCTTTGCTCGTAAAACCAAAAATGAGAACAATGACGTATCAGTGGAAGCGGAAAAAGTGGCATCTGAACAAGAGGAAAAAATAGTTAAACGACCACTAGTCGACGGGGAAAAGCAACCAGTTGTGTAAACGTAGAAAATATTGTACATGACACGTTCAAACAAAATGAGGAAATAAAAGCTTTAACTCAAGAGGTTATAAAAAGCATTCGTGATAAAATCACTATGGATCCTTTGTATAGGTTTTTCTACCTCTCTATTCACGGAATTTCGAACCCGAGTTGATAACATTTATTTCATTCCAGAAAAGCCTTCAGCAGATGGTACACCAAAATCAAAGGGTTGTCGCGATAATCCGGTATACTTATGCGATTTGGGCATATCGCTGTCGGCGGCGGCAGATCCTCCTGAACTACAAGGCATTCGCGACGATAAAATAATAAATAAATACTAATTTAAATTAATGGAAATGTTTTTTAATTTAAAATAAGGAAAAAAACCATATGGAAGTATGAAAATTATAAAAAAAATACTTCCATCAGGTTCATAAAACCCCCCCTCAAAATTCATTAAAAAAATTAATAAAAATATATTAAAAATATGAAAATTATAAAATAAATAAAAAATTCATAAATACATTCAAAAAACTTAAATAAATATAAAATATAATTAAATAAGAAAATTTAAAATTATAAATTTTAAATTGGGGGTTTTTTACATGTAAAATGTAAACGATTATTTTATACATACTGTAAAATATAAATCAACTTTTTCGTTACAATTATCGCCATCTGTTACCAAATCTCTTAACTAAAGAAAAATTGACTATGTTCTACAGTGTAGTGTATTTTTGTTTATTTATTGTGTGATATTTGTACATATGTAAAATAAAGTGCAACCAACTTTCCTATAATAAATATTTTGGTACAAGAGAAAATTGACAGTGTATCGTGACGCGTCTTAAAATTAAAATGTTTTAAGTATCCATTTTGTGCAAAGTGATTTAACACCATAAATCAATCAAAAATTTCTAACCAACAAAAACGGAATAAATATTTTATCTAAAAATCGTAATTACGTTCAAAATTGTGTCACCGATTTAAGAAGGAAAGTTTAATTGTATTTACAACGCAATTAATTGTCGCGTAGTTTTTGTTCGTCGGTCAAAAATAATTTTCGGACGATGAATTAACTGATGGTAGTCCCAAGCGGAATACGTACAATCTTCTATGCTTCCATCGACCATTGCCATACCAGAAATATGGGCACGATTACCAGTGATTGCGACCCGCCGTAAACCCGTATTTCTACGGTTTATGAAAATTCTAGAAGTAAATAGGTGATGTTTAATACCTTACATGATCGGGGTAATACATCATACTGTTCTGTTTATTATTTTTTTGTAGTTTGATCAAATCCGGTCTAATTCGATGTAAAGTCAAACTAAATCAACCGTATGTTGGCATCTTCAAACATTTACACGGCATTTCAAAATAATTAGAAATTACCATCAAATATCCGATGTTTAATTAAGTTAACATAAATGTAACACGGTAGATGAAACCGATGCGCATAAAAGACGTAAAAAGCATCTGCGACGCTTTGCTCGTAAAACCAAAAATGAGAACAATGACGTATCAGTGGAAGCGGAAAAAGTGGCATCTGAACAAGAGGAAAAAATAGTTAAACGACCACTAGTCGACGGGGAAAAGCAACCAGTTGTGTAAACGTAGAAAATATTGTACATGACACGTTCAAACAAAATGAGGAAATAAAAGCTTTAACTCAAGAGGTTATAAAAAGCATTCGTGATAAAATCACTATGGATCCTTTGTATAGGTTTTTCTACCTCTCTATTCACGGAATTTCGAACCCGAGTTGATAACATTTATTTCATTCCAGAAAAGCCTTCAGCAGATGGTACACCAAAATCAAAGGGTTGTCGCGATAATCCGGTATACTTATGCGATTTGGGCATATCGCTGTCGGCGGCGGCAGATCCTCCTGAACTACAAGGCATTCGCGACGATAAAATAATAAATAAATACTAATTTAAATTAATGGAAATGTTTTTTAATTTAAAATAAGGAAAAAAACCATATGGAAGTATGAAAATTATAAAAAAAATACTTCCATCAGGTTCATAAAACCCCCCCTCAAAATTCATTAAAAAAATTAATAAAAATATATTAAAAATATGAAAATTATAAAATAAATAAAAAATTCATAAATACATTCAAAAAACTTAAATAAATATAAAATATAATTAAATAAGAAAATTTAAAATTATAAATTTTAAATTGGGGGTTTTTTACATGTAAAATGTAAACGATTATTTTATACATACTGTAAAATATAAATCAACTTTTTCGTTACAATTATCGCCATCTGTTACCAAATCTCTTAACTAAAGAAAAATTGACTATGTTCTACAGTGTAGTGTATTTTTGTTTATTTATTGTGTGATATTTGTACATATGTAAAATAAAGTGCAACCAACTTTCCTATAATAAATATTTTGGTACAAGAGAAAATTGACAGTGTATCGTGACGCGTCTTAAAATTAAAATGTTTTAAGTATCCATTTTGTGCAAAGTGATTTAACACCATAAATCAATCAAAAATTTCTAACCAACAAAAACGGAATAAATATTTTATCTAAAAATCGTAATTACGTTCAAAATTGTGTCACCGATTTAAGAAGGAAAGTTTAATTGTATTTACAACGCAATTAATTGTCGCGTAGTTTTTGTTCGTCGGTCAAAAATAATTTTCGGACGATGAATTAACTGATGGTAGTCCCAAGCGGAATACGTACAATCTTCTATGCTTCCATCGACCATTGCCATACCAGAAATATGGGCACGATTACCAGTGATTGCGACCCGCCGTAAACCCGTATTTCTACGGTTTATGAAAATTCTAGAAGTAAATAGGTGATGTTTAATACCTTACATGATCGGGGTAATACATCATACTGTTCTGTTTATTATTTTTTTGTAGTTTGATCAAATCCGGTCTAATTCGATGTAAAGTCAAACTAAATCAACCGTATGTTGGCATCTTCAAACATTTACACGGCATTTCAAAATAATTAGAAATTACCATCAAATATCCGATGTTTAATTAAGTTAACATAAATGTAACACGGTAGATGAAACCGATGCGCATAAAAGACGTAAAAAGCATCTGCGACGCTTTGCTCGTAAAACCAAAAATGAGAACAATGACGTATCAGTGGAAGCGGAAAAAGTGGCATCTGAACAAGAGGAAAAAATAGTTAAACGACCACTAGTCGACGGGGAAAAGCAACCAGTTGTGTAAACGTAGAAAATATTGTACATGACACGTTCAAACAAAATGAGGAAATAAAAGCTTTAACTCAAGAGGTTATAAAAAGCATTCGTGATAAAATCACTATGGATCCTTTGTATAGGTTTTTCTACCTCTCTATTCACGGAATTTCGAACCCGAGTTGATAACATTTATTTCATTCCAGAAAAGCCTTCAGCAGATGGTACACCAAAATCAAAGGGTTGTCGCGATAATCCGGTATACTTATGCGATTTGGGCATATCGCTGTCGGCGGCGGCAGATCCTCCTGAACTACAAGGCATTCGCGACGATAAAATAATAAATAAATACTAATTTAAATTAATGGAAATGTTTTTTAATTTAAAATAAGGAAAAAAACCATATGGAAGTATGAAAATTATAAAAAAAATACTTCCATCAGGTTCATAAAACCCCCCCTCAAAATTCATTAAAAAAATTAATAAAAATATATTAAAAATATGAAAATTATAAAATAAATAAAAAATTCATAAATACATTCAAAAAACTTAAATAAATATAAAATATAATTAAATAAGAAAATTTAAAATTATAAATTTTAAATTGGGGGTTTTTTACATGTAAAATGTAAACGATTATTTTATACATACTGTAAAATATAAATCAACTTTTTCGTTACAATTATCGCCATCTGTTACCAAATCTCTTAACTAAAGAAAAATTGACTATGTTCTACAGTGTAGTGTATTTTTGTTTATTTATTGTGTGATATTTGTACATATGTAAAATAAAGTGCAACCAACTTTCCTATAATAAATATTTTGGTACAAGAGAAAATTGACAGTGTATCGTGACGCGTCTTAAAATTAAAATGTTTTAAGTATCCATTTTGTGCAAAGTGATTTAACACCATAAATCAATCAAAAATTTCTAACCAACAAAAACGGAATAAATATTTTATCTAAAAATCGTAATTACGTTCAAAATTGTGTCACCGATTTAAGAAGGAAAGTTTAATTGTATTTACAACGCAATTAATTGTCGCGTAGTTTTTGTTCGTCGGTCAAAAATAATTTTCGGACGATGAATTAACTGATGGTAGTCCCAAGCGGAATACGTACAATCTTCTATGCTTCCATCGACCATTGCCATACCAGAAATATGGGCACGATTACCAGTGATTGCGACCCGCCGTAAACCCGTATTTCTACGGTTTATGAAAATTCTAGAAGTAAATAGGTGATGTTTAATACCTTACATGATCGGGGTAATACATCATACTGTTCTGTTTATTATTTTTTTGTAGTTTGATCAAATCCGGTCTAATTCGATGTAAAGTCAAACTAAATCAACCGTATGTTGGCATCT
>CAUVYK010000619.1:0-137423 GCA_963556175.1 Tipula confusa | reverse complement strand
TAATATAATAATATAATAATATAATAATATAATAATAATATAATAATATAATAATATAATAATATAATAATATAATAATAATATAATAATATAATAATATAATAATATAATAATATAATAATAATATAATAATATAATAATATAATAATATAATAATATAATAATAATATAATAATATAATAATATAATAATATAATAATATAATAATAATATAATAATATAATAATATAATAATATAATAATATAATAATAATATAATAATATAATAATATAATAATATAATAATATAATAATAATATAATAATATAATAATATAATAATATAATAATATAATAATAATATAATAATATAATAATATAATAATATAATAATATAATAATAATATAATAATATAATAATATAATAATATAATAATATAATAATAATATAATAATATAATAATATAATAATATAATAATATAATAATAATATAATAATATAATAATATAATAATATAATAATATAATAATAATATAATAATATAATAATATAATAATATAATAATATAATAATATAATAATAATATAATAATATAATAATATAATAATATAATAATATAATAATAATATAATAATATAATAATATAATAATATAATAATATAATAATATAATAATATAATAATATAATAATATAATAATATAATAATAATATAATAATATAATAATATAATAATATAATAATATAATAATAATATAATAATAAAATAATATAATAATATAATAATATAATAATAATATAATAATATAATAATATAATAATATAATAATATAATAATATAATAATAATATAATAATATAATAATATAATAATATAATAATATAATAATAATATAATAATATAATAATATAATAATATAATAATATAATAATAATATAATAATATAATAATATAATAATATAATAATATAATAATATAATAATATAATAATATAATAATATAATAATATAATAATATAATAATATAATAATATAATAATATAATAATATAATAATATAATAATATAATAATATAATAATATAATAATATAATAATATAATAATATAATAATATAATAATATAATAATATAATAATATAATAATATAATAATATAATAATATAATAATATAATAATATAATAATATAATAATATAATAATATAATAATATAATAATATAATAATATAATAATATAATAATATAATAATATAATAATATAATAATATAATAATATAATAATATAATAATATAATAATATAATAATATAATAATATAATAATATAATAATATAATAATATAATAATATAATAATATAATAATATAATAATATAATAATATAATAATATAATAATATAATAATATAATAATATAATAATATAATAATATAATAATATAATAATATAATAATATAATAATATAATAATATAATAATATAATAATATAATAATATAATAATATAATAATATAATAATATAATAATATAATAATATAATAATATAATAATATAATAATATAATAATATAATAATATAATAATATAATAATATAATAATATAATAATATAATAATATAATAATATAATAATATAATAATATAATAATATAATAATATAATAATATAATAATATAATAATATAATAATATAATAATATAATAATATAATAATATAATAATATAATAATATAATAATATAATAATATAATAATATAATAATATAATAATATAATAATATAATAATATAATAATATAATGATATAATAATATAATAATATAATGATATAATAATATAATAATATAATAATATAATAATATAATAATATAATGATATAATAATATAATAATATAATAATATAATAATATAATGATATAATAATATAATAATATAATAATATAATAATATAATAATATAATAATATAATAATATAATAATATAATAATATAATAATATAATAATATAATAATATAATAATATAATAATATAATAATATAATAATATAATAATATAATAATATAATAATATAATAATATAATAATATAATAATATAATAATATAATAATATAATAATATAATAATATAATAATATAATAATATAATAATATAATAATATAATAATATAATAATATAATAATATAATAATATAATAATATAATAATATAATAATATAATAATATAATAATATAATAATATAATAATATAATAATATAATAATATAATAATATAATAATATAATAATATAATAATATAATAATATAATAATAAAATAATATAATAATATAATAATATAATAATATAATAATATAATAATATAATAATATAATAATATAATAATATAATAATATAATAATATAATAATATAATAATATAATAATAAAATAATATAATAATATAATAATATAATAATAAAATAATATAATAATATAATAATATAATAATATAATAATATATTATTATATTATACCATAACAAGGAAAATAAATAAAACAACAAGAAAATCAACCCAAACGGCCCAAACAATTCTGCACAAAATAACAGAACACAAACACATGATCCAAAGACCAAATAATACACACAAGTCGTGATATGACTATCTTAATGATTTTGAAAACTTTAAACCTGTCGCTTCAAAATATGGATACAATCTTCCAAAATTAGAGAATAAGCAAAAGTACCTCAAAAGATCGAAACACCGACAAAACACAATTCCAAAGTTTGCTGACGGAATCCAGACAAATTCACCGCAACAGACTCCAATAGAAACAGTATTTCAGTAACTATTATCATGTATGTATACTCATATATTCATCACACTGAATCGTGGCTATTTATATTCACTTAAAATCCTATTTATATTCACTTTAACAACGAAAATATTACAAACAGAGTTTTATTAAAATAATTAAACATTTCGATCAAATTCGATCGAATTTACCGTTTTATAGCAATTAAACATAGTACTCGCAAGAAAATCCTGTTAATATTTTCTTTAACACAGAGAATATTACAAAAAGAATTTTATTAAAATCATTAAACATTTAAATTCGATCGAATCCACCGTTTTATAGCAATCACAAAAAGTACTCACAGGAAAATCCTATTTATATTCATTTTTATACTGAAAATATTACAATTAGACTTTTATTAAAGTAATTAAACATTTACATTTGATCGAAACCACAGTTTTATGGCAATTAAACATTGAACTCACAAGAAAATCCTATTTATATTTACTTTAACACAGAAAATATTATTATAGAAATTTATTAAAATCATTAAACATTTAAATTCGATCGAATCCACCGATTTATAACAATTAAACCAAGTAATTTACACCAAAAATATTACAATCAAAATTTTATTTAAATAATCAAATATTTAAATTCGATCGAATCTACCGTTTTATAGCAATTACAACAAGTACTCGCATGAAAATCCTATTTATATTCACTTTAACACCGTAAATAATTCAATTAGAATATTATTAAAATAATTAAACATTTAAATTTGATCGAATCCACCGTTTTATTGCAATTAAAAACTGTACTCGCAGGAAAATCCTATTTATTTTCATTTTAACACCAAACATATTATAAACAGAATTTTATTAAAATAATTAAACATTTAAATTTGATCGAGTCCACCGTTTTAAAGTAATTAAACATAGTAATCACAAAAAATCCTGTATATATTATCTTCAACAAAGAAAATATTATAATTAGAAGCTTATTAAAATCATTAATCATTTAAATTTGATCGAAACCACCGATTTATAGCAATTAAACAAAGTAATTAACACCGAAAATATTACAATTAGTATTTTATTAAAATAATTAAACCTTTAAATTCGATCGAATCTACCGTTTTATAGCAACTACAAAAAATACTCGCATGTAAATCCTATTTGTATTCATTTTAACACCGAAAATACTACAATTGGAATTTTAGTAAAATAATTAAACATTTAAATTTGATCGAAACTACCGTTTTATTGCAAATTAACATAGAACTCACCAGAAAATCCTATTTATATTCATTTTAACACAGAAAATATTACAACAAGAAATTTATTAAAAGTAAGTAATACCGAAAATATTACAATTAAAATTTTATTAAAATAATTAAACATTTAAATTCGATCGAATCCACCGTTTTATAGCAATTCCAAAAAGTAGTCGCAAAAACATCCTATTTATTTTCACTTTAACACTGAAAATATAACAAACAGATTTTTATTAAAATAATCAAACATTTAAATTCGAACGAGTTTTATAGCAATTACACAAAGTAATTAAATACGAAAATATTACAACTCGAATTTTATTAAAATCACTAAACATTTAAATTCGATCAAATCCACCGATTTATAGCAATTAAACAAAATAATTAACACCGAAAATATTACAATTAAAATTTTATTAAAATAATTAAACATTTAAATTCGATCGAATCTACCGTTTTATAGCAATTATAACAAGTACTCGCATGAAAATCCTATTCATATTCACTTTAACACCGAAAATATTACAATCAGAATTTTATTAAAATAATTTAACAATTGAAATTTGATCAAAACCACCGTTTAATAGCAATTACAAAAGTACTTGCAAGGAAATCCTATTTATATTCATTTTAACACCGAAAACATTACAAGTAGATTTAAATTAAAATAATTTAATAATTTAAATTTGATCAAAACCACCGTTTTATAGTAATTACAAACAGTACTCGCAGAAAAGTCATATTTATATTCATGTTAACACCGAAAATATTACAAACAGAATTTTATTAAAATAATTAAACATTAAAATTTGATCGAAACCACCGTTTTATGGCAATTAAACATAGTACTCACAAGAAAATCCTCTTTATATTTACTTTAACACAAAAAATATTACAATGAGAAGTGTATTAAAATCATTTAACATTTAAATTTGATCGAATCCACCGATTTATAGCAATTAAACAAAGTAATTAACACCGAAAATATTACAATTAGTACTATATTAAAATAATTAAACATTTAAATTCGATCGAATCTACCGTTTTATAGCAATTACAAAAAGTACTCGCATGAAAATCCTATTTATATTCACTTTAACACCAAAAATATTACAATTAGAATTTAATTAAAATAATTTAACATTTAAGTTTGATCGAATCTTCCCTTTTATAGAAATTAGAAAAAATAATCGCAAGAAAATGCTTTTTATATTCATTTTAACACTGAAAATATTACTAACGGAATTTTATCAGCATAATTAAACATTTAAATTTGATCGAATCCATCATTTTATAGCAATTACAAAAAGTACTCACAAAAAAAATCATATTTATTTTCACTTTAATACGGCAAATATTACAATTAGAATTTTATTAAAATAAATTAACATTTAAATTCGATCAAATCCACCGTTTTATGGCAATTACAAAAAGTACTCGCAAGAGAATCCTATTTATATTCATTTTAACACCGAAAATATTACTATTAGAATTTTATTAAAATCATCAAACATTTAAATTCAATCAAATCTTCCGTTTTATAGCAATTAAACAAAGTTATTAACACCGTAAATATTACTAACAAAATTTTATTAAAATAATCAAACATTTAAATTCGATCGAATCCATCGTTTTATTTATAATTACAAAAAGTATTTGCATGAAAATCCTATTCATATTCACTTTAACACCAAAAATATTGCAAACGAAATTTTATTAAAATAGTTAAACATTTCAATTCGATTGAATCTACCGTTTTATAGCAATTACAAACAGCACTCGAAGGAAAATCCTATTTATATTCATTTTAACACCAGAAATATTACAAACGAAATTTCATTAAAATAATTAATCATTTAAATTTGACCGAATCTACCGTTTTATAGCAATTACAAAAAATACTCGCAAGAAAATTTTTTAATATTTACTTTAACACCGAAAATATTACAAACAGAATTTATTATATTAATTAAACATTTAACTTTGATCGAATCCACTGTTTTATGGCAATTAAACATAGTACTCACAAAAAAATCCTGTTATTTTTTAACACAGAAACTTTAACATTTAGAAATTTATTAAAATAATTAAACATTTAAATTAAATCGAATCTACCGTTTTATAGCAAGGACTCGCAAAAAAATCCTATTTCTATTCACTTAACCACCGAAATTATAACAAACAGAATTTTATTAAAATAATTTAACATTTAAATTTGATCGATTCTATCGTTTAATAGCAATTATAAAAAATACTCGCAAGAAAATCCTATTTATATTCACTTTAACCCCGAAAATATTACAAAAAGAATTTTATTAAAATAATTAAACATATTAATTTGATCGAATCCACGGTTATATAGCAATTACAAAAAGTACTCGCAAGAAAATCCTATTTATATTCACTTTAACACCGAAAATATAACAAACAGAGTTTTATTGCAATTAAAAACTGTACTCGCAGGAAAATCCTATTTATTTTCATTTTAACACCAAACATATTATAAACAGAATTTTATTAAAATAATTAAACATTTAAATTTGATCGAGTCCACCGTTTTAAAGTAATTAAACATAGTAATCACAAAAAATCCTGTATATATTATCTTCAACAAAGAAAATATTATAATTAGAAGCTTATTAAAATCATTAATCATTTAAATTTGATCGAAACCACCGATTTATAGCAATTAAACAAAGTAATTAACACCGAAAATATTACAATTAGTATTTTATTAAAATAATTAAACATTTAAATTCGATCGAATCTACCGTTTTATAGCAACTACAAAAAATACTCGCATGTAAATCCTATTTGTATTCATTTTAACACCGAAAATACTACAATTGGAATTTTAGTAAAATAATTAAATATTTAAATTTGATCGAAACTACCGTTTTATGGCAAATTAACATAGAACTCACCAGAAAATCCTATTTATATTCATTTTAACACAGGAAATATTACAACAAGAAATTTATTAAAAGTAAGTAATACCGAAAATATTACAATTAAAATTTTATTAAAATAATTAAACATTTAAATTCGATCGAATCCACCGTTTTATAGCAATTCCAAAAGTACTCGCAAAAATATCCTATTTATTTTCACTTTAACACTGAAAATATAACAAACAGATTTTTATTAAAATAATAAAACATTTAAATTCGAACGAGTTTTATAGCAATTACACAAAGTAATTAAATACGAAAATATTACAACTCGAATTTTATTAAAATCACTAAACATTAAAATTCGATCAAATCCACCGATTTATAGCAATTAAACAAAGTAATTAACACCGAAAATATTACAATTAAAATTTTATTAAAATAATTAAACATTTAAATTCGATCGAATCTACCGATTTATAGCAATTATAACAAGTACTCGCATGAAAATCCTATTCATATTCACTTTAACACCGAAAATATTACAATCAGAATTTTATTAAAATAATTTAACAATTGAAATTTGATCAAAACCACCGTTTAATAGCAATTACAAAAGTACTTGCAAGGAAATCCTATTTATATTCATTTTAACACCGAAAACATTACAAGTAGATTTATATTAAAATAATTTAATAATTTAAATTTGATCAAAACCACCGTTTTATAGTAATTACAAACAGTACTCGCAGAAAAGTCATATTTATATTCATGTTAACACCGAAAATATTACAAACAGAATTTTATTAAAATAATTAAACATTAAAATTTGATCGAAACCACCGTTTTATGGCAATTAAACATAGTACTCACAAGAAAATCCTCTTTATATTTACTTTAACACAGAAAATATTACAATGAGAAGTTTATTAAAATCATTTAACATTTAAATTTGATCGAATCCACCGATTTATAGCAATTAAACAAAGTAATTAACACCGAAAATATTACAATTAGTACTATATTAAAATAATTAAACATTTAAATTCGATCGAATCTACCGTTTTATAGCAATTACAAAAAGTACTCGCATGAAAATCCTATTTATATTCACTTTAACACCAAAAATATTACAATTAGAATTTAATTAAAATAATTTAACATTTAAGTTTGATCGAATCTTCCCTTTTATAGAAATTAGAAAAAATAATCGCAAGAAAATGCTTTTTATATTCATTTTAACACTGAAAATATTACTAACGGAATTTTATCAGCATAATTTAACATTTAAATTTGATCGAATCCATCATTTTATAGCAATTACAAAAAGTACTCACAAAAAAATCATATTTATTTTCACTTTAATACGGCAAATATTACAATTAGAATTTTATTAAAATAAATTAACATTTAAATTCGATCAAATCCACCGTTTTATGGCAATTACAAAAAGTACTCGCAAGAGAATCCTATTTATATTCATTTTAACACCGAAAATATTACTATTAGAATTTTATTAAAATCATCAAACATTTAAATTCAATCAAATCTTCCGTTTTATAGCAATTAAACAAAGTTATTAACACCGTAAATATTACTAACAAAATTTTATTAAAATAATCAAATATTTAAATTCGATCGAATCCATCGTTTTATTTATAATTACAAAAAGTATTTGCATGAAAATCCTATTCATATTCACTTTAACACCAAAAATATTGCAAACGAAATTTTATTAAAATAGTTAAACATTTCAATTCGATTGAATCTACCGTTTTATAGCAATTACAAACAGCACTCGAAGGAAAATCCTATTTATATTCATTTTAACACCAAAAATATTACAAACGAAATTTCATTAAAATAATTAATCATTTAAATTCGTCCGAATCCACCGTTTTATAGCAATTACAAAAAATACTCGCAAGAAAATTTTTTAATATTTACTTTAACACCGAAAATATTACAAACAGCATTTATTATATTAATTAAACATTTAACTTTGATCGAATCCACTGTTTTATGGCAATTAAACATAGTACTCACAAAAAAATCCTGTTAAATTCGATCAAATCCACCGATTTATAGCAATTAAACAAAGTAATTAACACCGAAAATATTACAATTAAAATTTTATTAAAATAATTAAACATTTAAATTCGATCGAATCTACCGTTTTATAGCAATTAAAACAAGTACTCGCATGAAAATCCTATTCATATTCACTTTAACACCGAAAATATTACAATCAGAATTTTATTAAAATAATTTAACAATTGAAATTTGATCAAAACCACCGTTTAATAGCAATTACAAAAGTACTTGCAAGGAAATCCTATTTATATTCATTTTAACATTGAAAACATTACAAGTAGATTTAAATTAAAATAATTTAATAATTTAAATTTGATCAAAACCACCGTTTTATAGTAATTACAAACAGTACTCGCAGAAAAGTCATATTTATATTCATGTTAACACCGAAAATATTACAAACAGAATTTTATTAAAATAATTAAACATTAAAATTTGATCGAAACCACCGTTTTATGGCAATTAAACATAGTACTCACAAGAAAATCCTCTTTATATTTACTTTAACACAGAAAATATTACAATGAGAAGTGTATTAAAATCATTTAACATTTAAATTTGATCGAATCCACCGATTTATAGCAATTAAACAAAGTAATTAACACCGAAAATATTACAATTAGTACTATATTAAAATAATTAAACATTTAAATTCGATCGAATCTACCGTTTTATAGCAATTACAAAAAGTACTCGCATGAAAATCCTATTTATATTCACTTTAACACCAAAAATATTACAATTAGAATTTAATTAAAATAATTTAACATTTAAGTTTGATCGAATCTTCCCTTTTATAGAAATTAGAAAAAATAATCGCAAGAAAATGCTTTTTATATTCATTTTAACACTGAAAATATTACTAACGGAATTTTATCAGCATAATTAAACATTTAAATTTGATCGAATCCATCATTTTATAGCAATTACAAAAAGTACTCACAAAAAAAATCATATTTATTTTCACTTTAATACGGCAAATATTACAATTAGAATTTTATTAAAATAAATTAACATTTAAATTCGATCAAATCCACCGTTTTATGGCAATTACAAAAAGTACTCGCAAGAGAATCCTATTTATATTCATTTTAACACCGAAAATATTACTATTAGAATTTTATTAAAATCATCAAACATTTAAATTCAATCAAATCTTCCGTTTTATAGCAATTAAACAAAGTTATTAACACCGTAAATATTACTAACAAAATTTTATTAAAATAATCAAACATTTAAATTCGATCGAATCCATCGTTTTATTTATAATTACAAAAAGTATTTGCATGAAAATCCTATTCATATTCACTTTAACACCAAAAATATTGCAAACGAAATTTTATTAAAATAGTTAAACATTTCAATTCGATTGAATCTACCGTTTTATAGCAATTACAAACAGCACTCGAAGGAAAATCCTATTTATATTCATTTTAACACCAGAAATATTACAAACGAAATTTCATTAAAATAATTAATCATTTAAATTTGACCGAATCTACCGTTTTATAGCAATTACAAAAAATACTCGCAAGAAAATTTTTTAATATTTACTTTAACACCGAAAATATTACAAACAGAATTTATTATATTAATTAAACATTTAACTTTGATCGAATCCACTGTTTTATGGCAATTAAACATAGTACTCACAAAAAAATCCTGTTATTTTTTAACACAGAAACTTTAACATTTAGAAATTTATTAAAATAATTAAACATTTAAATTAAATCGAATCTACCGTTTTATAGCAAGGACTCGCAAAAAATCCTATTTCTATTCACTTAACCACCGAAATTATAACAAACAGAATTTTATTAAAATAATTTAACATTTAAATTTGATCGATTCTATCGTTTAATAGCAATTATAAAAAATACTCGCAAGAAAATCCTATTTATATTCACTTTAACCCCGAAAATATTACAAAAAGAATTTTATTAAAATAATTAAACATATTAATTTGATCGAATCCACGGTTATATAGCAATTACAAAAAGTACTCGCAAGAAAATCCTATTTATATTCACTTTAACACCGAAAATATAACAAACAGAGTTTTATTGCAATTAAAAACTGTACTCGCAGGAAAATCCTATTTATTTTCATTTTAACACCAAACATATTATAAACAGAATTTTATTAAAATAATTAAACATTTAAATTTGATCGAGTCCACCGTTTTAAAGTAATTAAACATAGTAATCACAAAAAATCCTGTATATATTATCTTCAACAAAGAAAATATTATAATTAGAAGCTTATTAAAATCATTAATCATTTAAATTTGATCGAAACCACCGATTTATAGCAATTAAACAAAGTAATTAACACCGAAAATATTACAATTAGTATTTTATTAAAATAATTAAACATTTAAATTCGATCGAATCTACCGTTTTATAGCAACTACAAAAAATACTCGCATGTAAATCCTATTTGTATTCATTTTAACACCGAAAATACTACAATTGGAATTTTAGTAAAATAATTAAATATTTAAATTTGATCGAAACTACCGTTTTATGGCAAATTAACATAGAACTCACCAGAAAATCCTATTTATATTCATTTTAACACAGAAAATATTACAACAAGAAATTTATTAAAAGTAAGTAATACCGAAAATATTACAATTAAAATTTTATTAAAATAATTAAACATTTAAATTCGATCGAATCCACCGTTTTATAGCAATTCCAAAAGTACTCGCAAAAACATCCTATTTATTTTCACTTTAACACTGAAAATATAACAAACAGATTTTTATTAAAATAATAAAACATTTAAATTCGAACGAGTTTTATAGCAATTACACAAAGTAATTAAATACGAAAATATTACAACTCGAATTTTATTAAAATCACTAAACATTTAAATTCGATCAAATCCACCGATTTATAGCAATTAAACAAAGTAATTAACACCGAAAATATTACAATTAAAATTTTATTAAAATAATTAAACATTTAAATTCGATCGAATCTACCGTTTTATAGCAATTATAACAAGTACTCGCATGAAAATCCTATTCATATTCACTTTAACACCGAAAATATTACAATCAGAATTTTATTAAAATAATTTAACAATTGAAATTTGATCAAAACCACCGTTTAATAGCAATTACAAAAGTACTTGCAAGGAAATCCTATTTATATTCATTTTAACACCGAAAACATTACAAGTAGATTTATATTAAAATAATTTAATAATTTAAATTTGATCAAAACCACCGTTTTATAGTAATTACAAACAGTACTCGCAGAAAAGTCATATTTATATTCCTGTTAACACCGAAAATATTACAAACAGAATTTTATTAAAATAATTAAACATTAAAATTTGATCGAAACCACCGTTTTATGGCAATTAAACATAGTACTCACAAGAAAATCCTCTTTATATTTACTTTAACACAGAAAATATTACAATGAGAAGTTTATTAAAATCATTTAACATTTAAATTTGATCGAATCCACCGATTTATAGCAATTAAACAAAGTAATTAACACCGAAAATATTACAATTAGTACTATATTAAAATAATTAAACATTTAAATTCGATCGAATCTACCGTTTTATAGCAATTACAAAAAGTACTCGCATGAAAATCCTATTTATATTCACTTTAACACCAAAAATATTACAATTAGAATTTAATTAAAATAATTTAACATTTAAGTTTGATCGAATCTTCCCTTTTATAGAAATTAGAAAAAATAATCGCAAGAAAATGCTTTTTATATTCATTTTAACACTGAAAATATTACTAACGGAATTTTATCAGCATAATTTAACATTTAAATTTGATCGAATCCATCATTTTATAGCAATTACAAAAAGTACTCACAAAAAAATCATATTTATTTTCACTTTAATACGGCAAATATTACAATTAGAATTTTATTAAAATAAATTAACATTTAAATTCGATCAAATCCACCGTTTTATGGCAATTACAAAAAGTACTCGCAAGAGAATCCTATTTATATTCATTTTAACACCGAAAATATTACTATTAGAATTTTATTAAAATCATCAAACATTTAAATTCAATCAAATCTTCCGTTTTATAGCAATTAAACAAAGTTATTAACACCGTAAATATTACTAACAAAATTTTATTAAAATAATCAAATATTTAAATTCGATCGAATCCATCGTTTTATTTATAATTACAAAAAGTATTTGCATGAAAATCCTATTCATATTCACTTTAACACCAAAAATATTGCAAACGAAATTTTATTAAAATAGTTAAACATTTCAATTCGATTGAATCTACCGTTTTATAGCAATTACAAACAGCACTCGAAGGAAAATCCTATTTATATTCATTTTAACACCAAAAATATTACAAACGAAATTTCATTAAAATAATTAATCATTTAAATTCGTCCGAATCCACCGTTTTATAGCAATTACAAAAAATACTCGCAAGAAAATTTTTTAATATTTACTTTAACACCGAAAATATTACAAACAGCATTTATTATATTAATTAAACATTTAACTTTGATCGAATCCACTGTTTTATGGCAATTAAACATAGTACTCACAAAAAAATCCTGTTAAATTCGATCAAATCCACCGATTTATAGCAATTAAACAAAGTAATTAACACCGAAAATATTACAATTAAAATTTTATTAAAATAATTAAACATTTAAATTCGATCGAATCTACCGTTTTATAGCAATTAAAACAAGTACTCGCATGAAAATCCTATTCATATTCACTTTAACACCGAAAATATTACAATCAGAATTTTATTAAAATAATTTAACAATTGAAATTTGATCAAAACCACCGTTTAATAGCAATTACAAAAGTACTTGCAAGGAAATCCTATTTATATTCATTTTAACACCGAAAACATTACAAGTAGATTTATATTAAAATAATTTAATAATTTAAATTTGATCAAAACCACCGTTTTATAGTAATTACAAACAGTACTCGCAGAAAAGTCATATTTATATTCATGTTAACACCGAAAATATTACAAACAGAATTTTATTAAAATAATTAAACATTAAAATTTGATCGAAACCACCGTTTTATGGCAATTAAACATAGTACTCACAAGAAAATCCTCTTTATATTTACTTTAACAAAGAAAATATTACAATGAAAAGTTTATTAAAATCATTTAACATTTAAATTTGATCGAATCCACCGATTTATAGCAATTAAACAAAGTAATTAACACCGAAAATATTACAATTAGTACTATATTAAAATAATTAAACATTTAAATTCGATCGAATCTACCGTTTTATAGCAATTACAAAAAGTACTCGCATGAAAATCCTATTTATATTCACTTTAACACCAAAAATATTACAATTAGAATTTAATTAAAATAATTTAACATTTAAGTTTGATCGAATCTTACCTTTTATAGAAATTAGAAAAAATAATCGCAAGAAAATGCTTTTTATATTCATTTTAACACTGAAAATATTACTAACGGAATTTTATCAGCATAATTTAACATTTAAATTTGATTGAATCCATCATTTTATAGCAATTACAAAAAGTACTCACAAAAAAATCATATTTATTTTCACTTTAATACGGCAAATATTACAATTAGAATTTTATTAAAATAAATTAACATTTAAATTCGATCAAATCCACCGTTTTATGGCAATTACAAAAAGTACTCGCAAGAGAATCCTATTTATATTCATTTTAACACCGAAAATATTACTATTAGAATTTTATTAAAATCATCAAACATTTAAATTCAATCAAATCTTCCGTTTTATAGCAATTAAACAAAGTTATTAACACCGTAAATATTACTAACAAAATTTTATTAAAATAATCAAATATTTAAATTCGATCGAATCCATCGTTTTATTTATAATTACAAAAAGTATTTGCATGAAAATCCTATTCATATTCACTTTAACACCAAAAATATTGCAAACGAAATTTTATTAAAATAGTTAAACATTTCAATTCGATTGAATCTACCGTTTTATAGCAATTACAAACAGCACTAGAAGGAAAATCCTATTTATATTCATTTTAACACCAAAAATATTACAAACGAAATTTCATTAAAATAATTAATCATTTAAATTCGTCCGAATCTACCGTTTTATAGCAATTACAAAAAATACTCGCAAGAAAATTTTTTAATATTTACTTTAACACCGAAAATATTACAAACAGAATTTATTATATTAATTAAACATTTAACTTTGATCGAATCCACTGTTTTATGGCAATTAAACATAGTACTCACAAAAAAATCCTGTTATTTTTTAACACAGAAACTTTAACATTTAGAAATTTATTAAAATATTTAAACATTTAAATTAAATCGAATCTACCGTTTTATAGCAAGGACTCGCAAAAAAATCCTATTTCTATTCACTTAACCACCGAAATTATAACAAACAGAATTTTATTAAAATAATTTAACATTTAAATTTGATCGATTCTACCGTTTAATAGCAATTATAAAAAATACTCGCAAGAAAATCCTATTTATATTCACTTTAACCCCGAAAATATTACAAAAAGGATTTTATTAAAATAATTAAACATATTAATTTGATCGAATCCACGGTTATATAGCAATTACAAAAAGTACTCGCAAAGAAAATCCTATTTATATTCACTTTAACACCGAAAATATAACAAACAGAGTTTTATTGCAATTAAAAACTGTACTCGCAGGAAAATCCTATTTATTTCCATTTTAACACCAAACATATTATAAACAGAATTTTATTAAAATAATTAAACATTTAAATTTGATCGAGTCCACCGTTTTAAAGTAATTAAACATAGTAATCACAAAAAATCCTGTATATATTATCTTCAACAAAGAAAATATTATAATTAGAAGCTTATTAAAATCATTAATCATTTAAATTTGATCGAAACCACCGATTTATAGCAATTAAACAAAGGAATTAACACCGAAAATATTACAATTAGTATTTTATTAAAATAATTAAACATTTAAATTCGATCGAATCTACCGTTTTATAGCAACTACAAAAAATACTCGCATGTAAATCCTATTTGTATTCATTTTAACACCGAAAATACTACAATTGGAATTTTAGTAAAATAATTAAATATTTAAATTTGATCGAAACTACCGTTTTATGGCAAATTAACATAGAACTCACCAGAAAATCCTATTTATATTCATTTTAACACAGAAAATATTACAACAAGAAATTTATTAAAAGTAAGTAATACCGAAAATATTACAATTAAAATTTTATTAAAATAATTAAACATTTAAATTCGATCGAATCCACCGTTTTATAGCAATTCCAAAAAGTACTCGCAAAAACATCCTATTTATTTTCACTTTAACACTGAAAATATAACAAACAGATTTTTATTAAAATAATCAAACATTTAAATTCGAACGAGTTTTATAGCAATTACACAAAGTAATTAAATACGAAAATATTACAACTCGAATTTTATTAAAATCACTAAACATTTAAATTCGATCAAATCCACCGATTTATAGCAATTAAACAAAGTAATTAACACCGAAAATATTACAATTAAAATTTTATTAAAATAATTAAACATTTAAATTCGATCGAATCTACCGTTTTATAGCAATTATAACAAGTACTCGCATGAAAATCCTATTCATATTCACTTTAACACCGAAAATATTACAATCAGAATTTTATTAAAATAATTTAACAATTGAAATTTGATCAAAACCACCGTTTAATAGCAATTACAAAAGTACTTGCAAGGAAATCCTATTTATATTAATTTTAACACCGAAAACAGTACAAGTAGATTTATATTAAAATAATTTAATAATTTAAATTTGATCAAAACCACCGTTTTATAGTAATTACAAACAGTACTCGCAGAAAAGTCATATTTATATTCATGTTAACACCGAAAATATTACAAACAGAATTTTATTAAAATAATTAAACATTCAAATTTGATCGAAACCACCGTTTTATGGCAATTAAACATAGTACTCACAAGAAAATCCTCTTTATATTTACTTTAACACAGAAAATATTACAATGAGAAGTTTATTAAAATCATTTAACATTTAAATTTGATCGAATCCACCGATTTATAGCAATTAAACAAAGTAATTAACACCGAAAATATTACAATTAGTACTATATTGAAATAATTAAACATTTAAATTCGATCGAATCTACCGTTTTATAGCAATTACAAAAAGTACTCGCATGAAAACCCTATTTATATTCACTTTAACACCAAAAATATTACAATTAGAATTTAATTAAAATAATTTAACATTTAAGTTTGATCGAATCTTCCCTTTTATAGAAATTAGAAAAAATAATCGCAAGAAAATGCTTTTTATATTCATTTTAACACTGAAAATATTACTAACGGAATTTTATCAGCATAATTTAACATTTAAATTTGATCGAATCCATCATTTTATAGCAATTACAAAAAGTACTCACAAAAAAATCATATTTATTTTTACTTTAATACGGCAAATATTACAATTAGAATTTTATTAAAATAAATTAACATTTAAATTCGATCAAATCCACCGTTTTATGGCAATTACAAAAAGTACTCGCAAGAGAATCCTATTTATATTCATTTTAACACCGAAAATATTACTATTAGAATTTTATTAAAATCATCAAACATTTAAATTCAATCAAATCTTCCGTTTTATAGCAATTAAACAAAGTTATTAACACCGTAAATATTACTAACAAAATTTTATTAAAATAATCAAATATTTAAATTCGATCGAATCCATCGTTTTATTTATAATTACAAAAAGTATTTGCATGAAAATCCTATTCATATTCACTTTAACACCAAAAATATTGCAAACGAAATTTTATTAAAATAGTTAAACATTTCAATTCGATTGAATCTACCGTTTTATAGCAATTACAAACAGCACTAGAAGGAAAATCCTATTTATATTCATTTTAACACCAAAAATATTACAAACGAAATTTCATTAAAATAATTAATCATTTAAATTCGTCCGAATCTACCGTTTTATAGCAATTACAAAAAATACTCGCAAGAAAATTTTTTAATATTTACTTTAACACCGAAAATATTACAAACAGCATTTATTATATTAATTAAACATTTAACTTTGATCGAATCCACTGTTTTATGGCAATTAAACATAGTACTCACAAAAAAATCCTGTTATTTTTTAACACAGAAACTTTAACATTTAGAAATTTATTAAAATAATTAAACATTTAAATTCGATCGAATCTACCGTTTTATAGCAAGGACTCGCAAAAAAAATCCTATTTCTATTCACTTAACCACCGAAATTATAACAAACAGAATTTTATTAAAATAATTTAACATTTAAATTTGATCGATTCTACCGTTTAATAGCAAGTATAAAAAATACTCGCAAGAAAATCTTATTTATATTCACTTTAACCCCGAAAATATTACAAAAAGAATTTTATTAAAATAATTAAACATATTAATTTGATCGAATCCACGGTTATATAGCAATTACAAAAAGTACTCGCAAGAAAATCCTATTTATATTCACTTTAACACCGAAAATATAACAAACAGAGTTTTATTAAAATAATTAAACATTTCGATCAAATTCGATCGAATTTTCCGTTTTATAGCAATTAAACATAGTACTCGCAAGAAAATCCTGTTTATATTTTCTTTAACACAGAAAATATTACAAAAAGAATTTTATTAAAATCATTAAACATTTAAAATCGAATGAATCCACCGTTTTATAGCAATTACAAAAAGCACTCACAGGAAAATCCTATTTATATTCATTTTTATACTGAAAATATTACAATTAGACTTTTAGTAAAATAATTGAACATTTACATTTGATCGAAACCACAGTTTTATGGCAATTAAACATAGAACTCACAAGAAAATCTTTTATATATTTACTTTAACACAGAAAATATTACAACTAGAAATTTATTAAAATCATTAAACATTTAAATTCGATCGAATCCACTGATTTATAGCAATTAAACATAGTACTCGCAAGAAAATCCTGTTTATATTTTCTTTAACACAGAAAATATTACAAAAAGAATTTTATTAAAATCATTAAACATTTAAAATCGAATGAATCCACCGTTTTATAGCAATTACAAAAAGTACTCACAGGAAAATCCTATTTATATTCATTTTTATACTGAAAATATTACAATTAGACTTTTATTAAAATAATTGAACATTTACATTTGATCGAAACCACAGTTTTATGGCAATTAAACATAGAACTCACAAGAAAATCCTTTATATATTTACTTTAACACAGAAAATATTACAACTAGAAATTTATTAAAATCATTAAACATTTAAATTCGATCGAATCCACCGATTTATAGCAATTAAACAAAGTAATTAATACCAAAAATATTACAATCAAAATTTTATTAAACTAATTAAATATTTAAATTCGATCGAATCTACCGTTTTATATCAATTACAACAAGTACTCACACGCATGAAAATCCTATTTATATTCACTTTAACACCGTAAATAATTCAATTAGAATATTATTAAAATAATTAAACATTTAAATTTGATCGAATCCACCGTTTTATTGCAATTAACTGTACTCGCAGGAAAATCCTATTTATTTTCATTTTAACACCGAAAATATTACAATTAGAATTTTATTAAAATAATTAAGTATTTAATAATAGCAATTATAAAAAATATTACAAACGGAATTTAATTAAAATAATTAATTATTTAAATTCGATCGAATCAAAAGTTTTATAGCAATTACAAACGGTAATTGCAGGAAAATGTTATTTAAATTCATTTTAACACCAAAAATATTACAAACAGAATTTTATTAAAATAATTAAACATTAAAATTTGATCGAATCCACCGTTTTATGGCAATTAAACATAGTATTCGCAATAAAATCTAGTTGATATTTACTTTAACACCGAACATATTACAATTAGAATTTTAGTAAAATAATTAAACCTTTAAATTCGATCGAATCCACCGTTTTATAGCAATTACAAACAATACTCGCAAAAACATCCTATTTATTTTCACTTTAACACTGAAAATATTAAAAGTCTACCGTTTAATAGCAATTACACAAAGTAATTAAATACGAAAATATTACAATTCGAATTTGATTAAAATCATTAAACATTTAAGTTCGATCAAATCCACCGATTTATAGCAATTAAACAAAGTAATTAACACCGAAAATATTATAATTAGAATTTTATTAAAATAGTTTAACATTTAAATTCGATCGACTCTACCGTTTTATAGCAATTACAAAAAGTACTCGCAGGAAACTCAAATTTAAATTCATTTTAACAGCAAAAATATTACAATTAGAATTTTATTAAAATAATTAAATATTTAAATTCAATCGATTCTACCATTTTATAGAAATTACAAACAGTACTCGCAGAAAAATTCTATTTATATTCAGTTTAACACCGAAAATATTACAAACAAAATTTTATTAAAATAATTAAACATTTAAATTCGATCGAATCTACCGTTTTATAGCAAGGACTCGCAAAAAAATCCTATTTCTATTCACTTAACCACCGAAATTATAACAAACAGAATTTTATTAAAATAATTTAACATTTAAATTTGATCGATTCTACCGTTTAATAGCAATTATAAAAAATACTCGCAAGAAAATCCTATTTATATTCACTTTAACCCCGAAAATATTACAAAAAGAATTTTATTAAAATAATTAAACATATTAATTTGATCGAATCCACGGATATATAGCAATTACAAAAAGTACTCACAAGAAAATCCTATTTATATTCACTTTAACACCGAAAATATAACAAACAGAGTTTTATTAAAATAATTAAACATTTCGATCAAATTCGATCGAATTTACCGTTTTATAGCAATTAAACATAGCACTCGCAAGAAAATCCTGTTTATATTTTCTTTAACACAGAAAATATTACAAAAAGAATTTTATTAAAATCATTAAACATTTAAAATCGAATGAATCCACCGTTTTATAGCAATTACAAAAAGTACTCACAGGAAAATCCTATTTATATTCATTTTTATACTGAAAATATTACAATTAGACTTTTATTAAAATAATTGAACATTTACATTTGATCGAAACCACAGTTTTATGGCAATTAAACATAGAACTCACAAGAAAATCCTTTATATATTTACTTTAACACAGAAAATATTACAACTAGAAATTTATTAAAATCATTAAACATTTAAATTCGATCGAATCCACCGATTTATAGCAATTAAACAAAGTAATTAATACCAAAAATATTACAATCAAAATTTTATTAAACTAATTAAATATTTAAATTCGATCGAATCTACCGTTTTATATCAATTACAACAAGTACTCACACGCATGAAAATCCTATTTATATTCACTTTAACACCGTAAATAATTCAATTAGAATTTTATTAAAATAATTAAACATTTAAATTTGATCGAATCCACTGTTTTATTGCAATTAAAATCTGTACTCGCAGGAAAATCCTATTTATATTTATTTTAACACCGAAAATATTACAATTAGAATTTTATTAAAATAATTAAGTATTTAATAATAGCAATTATAAAAAATATTACAAACGGAATTTAATTAAAATAATTAATTATTTAAATTCGATCGAATCAAAAGTTTTATAGCAATTACAAACGGTAATTGCAGGAAAATGTTATTTAAATTCATTTTAACACCAAAAATATTACAAACAGAATTTTATTAAAATAATTAAACATTAAAATTTGATCGAATCCACCGTTTTATGGCAATTAAACATAGTATTCGCAATAAAATCTAGTTGATATTTACTTTAACACCGAACATATTACAATTAGAATTTTAGTAAAATAATTAAACCTTTAAATTCGATCGAATCCACCGTTTTATAGCAATTACAAACAATACTCGCAAAAACATCCTATTTATTTTCACTTTAACACTGAAAATATTAAAAGTATACCGTTTAATAGCAATTACACAAAGTAATTAAATACGAAAATATTACAATTCGAATTTGATTAAAATCATTAAACATTTAAGTTCGATCAAATCCACCGATTTATAGCAATTAAACAAAGTAATTAACACCGAAAATATTATAATTAGAATTTTATTAAAATAGTTTAACATTTAAATTCGATCGACTCTACCGTTTTATAGCAATTACAAAAAGTACTCGCAGGAAACTCCAATTTAAATTCATTTTAACAGCAAAAATATTACAATTAGAATTTTATTAAAATAATTAAATATTTAAATTCAATCGATTCTACCATTTTATAGAAATTACAAACAGTACTCGCAGAAAAATTCTATTTATATTCAGTTTAACACCGAAAATATTACAAACAAAATTTTATTAAAATAATTAAACATTTAAATTCGATCGAATCTACCGTTTTATAGCAATTACAAATAATACTCACAAGAAAATTCTATTAATATTCACTTTAACAACGAAAATATTATAAATATAATTTTATTAAAATAATTAAACATTTGAATTTAATCGAAACTAGCGTTTTATAGTAATTACTAAAAAGTACTCGCAGGAAAATCCTATTAATATTCATTTTACACCGAAAATATTACAAACAGAAGTTTATTAAAATAATTAAACATTTAACTTTGATCGAATCCACGGTTATATAGCAATTACAGAAAGTACTCGCAAGAAAATCCTATTTATATTCACTTTAACACCGAAAATATTACAAATATAATTTTATTAAAATAATTAAACATTTAAATTTGATCGAATCCACCGTTTTATAGCAATTACATACAAAATTCGCAAGAAAATCTTATTTATATTCACTTTAACACCGAAAATATTACAATTAGAATTTTATTAAAATAATCAAACATTTCGATCGATTCTTCCGTTGTATAGCAATTACAAAAAGGACTCGCATGAAAATCCTATTTATATTCATTTTTACACCTATTACAATATAATTTTATAACTATTACAATTATTTTGAAACTATTACAATTATAATTTTATTAAAATAATTAAACATTTACATATAATTGAAACCTCCGTTTTATGGCAAATTAAAATAGTTTTCGCCAAAAAAATCCTGTTTATATTTACTTTAACACTAAAAATATTACAAACAGAATTTTATTAAAATAATTAAACATTTAAATTCCATCGATTCTTCCATTTTGTAGCAATTACAAAAAGTACTCGCAGGAAAATCCTATTTATATATATTAATTTTACACTGAAAATATTACAAAAAGAACTTATTAAAATAATTAAACTTTATTCTTTGATCGAATCCACCGTTATATAGCAATTAAACACAGAACACGCAACAAAATCTTGTTTATATTTACTTTAACACTTTCATACTCGCAAGAAAATCCTATTTATTTTCATTTTAATACCGAAAATATTACAAACAGCATTTTATTAATATAATTAAACATTTAAATTTGATCGAATCCACCGTTTTATGGATATTAAACATAGTAATCGCAAAAAAATCGTATTTATATTTACTTTAACACAGAAAATATTACAAACAGAGTTTTATTAAAATAATTTAACATTTAAATACGATCGAATCCTCCGTTTTATGGCAATTACAAAAAGTACTTGCTAATCTTATTTATATTTACATTAACACCGAAAATATTACAATTAGAATTTTAATAAAATAATCAAACATTTAAATTCGATCAAGTCTACTGTTTTATAGCAATTACACATAGTAATTAACACCGAAAATATTACAATTAGAATTTTATTAAAATAATTAAGCATTTAAGATCGATCAAATTTACCGTTTTATTGCAATTACAAAAAGTCCTCGAAGCAATATCCAATTTATGTTTACTTTAACACCGAAAATATTACAAACAGAATTGTATTAAAATAATTAAACATTTAAATTCGATCGAATCTACTGTTTTATACCAATAAAAAAAGTACTCGCAGGAACATCCTTTTTATATTAATTTTAGCACCGAAAATATTACAATTATAATTTTTTTTTAATGATTGAACTTTTACGTTTGATGCACCGTTTTATAGCAATTAAACCTAATACTCGCAAAAAAATCCTGTTTATATTTATTTTAGCACAGAAAATATTACAATTAAAATTGTATTCAAATCATTAAACATTTAAATTCGATCGAATCCACCATTTTATAGCAATTAAAAAACAGTACTCGCATGAAAATCCTATTTATATTTCCTTTAACACCGAAAATATTACAAAAAGAATTTTATTAAAATAATTAAACATATTAATTTGATCGAATCCACGGTTATATAGCAATTACAAAAAGTACTCGCAAGAAAATCCTATTTATATTCACTTTAACACCGAAAATATAACAAACAGAGTTTTATTAAAATAATTAAACATTTCGATCAAATTCGATCGAATTTACCGTTTTATAGCAATTAAACATAGTACTCGCAAGAAAATCCTGTTTATATTTTCTTTAACACAGAAAATATTACAAAAAGAATTTTATTAAAATCATTAAACATTTAAAATCGAATGAATCCACCGTTTTATAGCAATTACAAAAAGTACTCACAGGAAAATCCTATTTATATTCATTTTTATACTGAAAATATTACAATTAGACTTTTATTAAAATAATTGAACATTTACATTTGATCGAAACCACAGTTTTATGGCAATTAAACATAGAACTCACAAGAAAATCCTTTATATATTTACTTTAACACAGAAAATATTACAACTAGAAATTTATTAAAATCATTAAACATTTAAATTCGATCGAATCCACCGATTTATAGCAATTAAACAAAGTAATTAATACCAAAAATATTACAATCAAAATTTTATTAAACTAATTAAATATTTAAATTCGATCGAATCTACCGTTTTATATCAATTACAACAAGTACTCACACGCATGAAAATCCTATTTATATTCACTTTAACACCGTAAATAATTCAATTAGAATTTTATTAAAATAATTAAACATTTAAATTTGATCGAATCCACTGTTTTATTGCAATTAAAATTTGTACTCGCAGGAAAATCCTATTTATATTTATTTTAACACCGAAAATATTACAATTAGAATTTTATTAAAATAATTAAGTATTTAATAATAGCAATTATAAAAAATATTACAAACGGAATTTAATTAAAATAATTAATTATTTAAATTCGATCGAATCAAAAGTTTTATAGCAATTACAAACGGTAATTGCAGGAAAATGTTATTTAAATTCATTTTAACACCAAAAATATTACAAACAGAATTTTATTAAAATAATTAAACATTAAAATTTGATCGAATCCACCGTTTTATGGCAATTAAACATAGTATTCGCAATAAAATCTAGTTGATATTTACTTTAACACCGAACATATTACAATTAGAATTTTAGTAAAATAATTAAACCTTTAAATTCGATCGAATCCACCGTTTTATAGCAATTACAAACAATACTCGCAAAAACATCCTATTTATTTTCACTTTAACACTGAAAATATTAAAAGTCTACCGTTTAATAGCAATTACACAAAGTAATTAAATACGAAAATATTACAATTCGAATTTGATTAAAATCATTAAACATTTAAGTTCGATCAAATCCACCGATTTATAGCAATTAAACAAAGTAATTAACACCGAAAATATTATAATTAGAATTTTATTAAAATAGTTTAACATTTAAATTCGATCGACTCTACCGTTTTATAGCAATTACAAAAAGTACTCGCAGGAAACTCCAATTTAAATTCATTTTAACAGCAAAAATATTACAATTAGAATTTTATTAAAATAATTAAATATTTAAATTCAATCGATTCTACTATTTTATAGAAATTACAAACAGTACTCGCAGAAAAATTCTATTTATATTCAGTTTAACACCGAAAATATTACAAACAAAATTTTATTAAAATAATTAAACATTTAAATTCGATCGAATCTACCGTTTTATAGCAATTACAAATAATACTCACAAGAAAATTCTATTAATATTCACTTTAACAACGAAAATATTATAAATATAATTTTATTAAAATAATTAAACATTTGAATTTAATCGAAACTAGCGTTTTATAGTAATTACTAAAAAGTACTCGCAGGAAAATCCTATTAATATTCATTTTACACCGAAAATATTACAAACAGAAGTTTATTAAAATAATTAAACATTTAACTTTGATCGAATCCACGGTTATATAGCAATTACAGAAAGTACTCGCAAGAAAATCCTATTTATATTCACTTTAACACCGAAAATATTACAAATATAATTTTATTAAAATAATTAAACATTTAAATTTGATCGAATCCACCGTTTTATAGCAATTACATACAAAATTCGCAAGAAAATCTTATTTATATTCACTTTAACACCGAAAATATTACAATTAGAATTTTATTAAAATAATCAAACATTTCGATCGATTCTTCCGTTGTATAGCAATTACAAAAAGGACTCGCATGAAAATCCTATTTATATTCATTTTTACACCTATTACAATATAATTTTATAACTATTACAATTATTTTGAAACTATTACAATTATAATTTTATTAAAATAATTAAACATTTACATATAATTGAAACCTCCGTTTTATGGCAAATTAAAATAGTTTTCGCCAAAAAAATCCTGTTTATATTTACTTTAACACTAAAAATATTACAAACAGAATTTTATTAAAATAATTAAACATTTAAATTCCATCGATTCTTCCATTTTGTAGCAATTACAAAAAGTACTCGCAGGAAAATCCTATTTATATATATTAATTTTACACTGAAAATATTACAAAAAGAACTTATTAAAATAATTAAACTTTATTCTTTGATCGAATCCACCGTTATATAGCAATTAAACACAGAACACGCAACAAAATCTTGTTTATATTTACTTTAACACTTTCATACTCGCAAGAAAATCCTATTTATTTTCATTTTAATACCGAAAATATTACAAACAGCATTTTATTAATATAATTAAACATTTAAATTTGATCGAATCCACCGTTTTATGGATATTAAACATAGTAATCGCAAAAAAATCGTATTTATATTTACTTTAACACAGAAAATATTACAAACAGAGTTTTATTAAAATAATTTAACATTTAAATACGATCGAATCCTCCGTTTTATGGCAATTACAAAAAGTACTTGCTAATCTTATTTATATTTACATTAACACCGAAAATATTACAATTAGAATTTTAATAAAATAATCAAACATTTAAATTCGATCAAGTCTACTGTTTTATAGCAATTACACATAGTAATTAACACCGAAAATATTACAATTAGAATTTTATTAAAATAATTAAGCATTTAAGATCGATCAAATTTACCGTTTTATTGCAATTACAAAAAGTCCTCGAAGCAATATCCAATTTATGTTTACTTTAACACCGAAAATATTACAAACAGAATTGTATTAAAATAATTAAACATTTAAATTCGATCGAATCTACTGTTTTATACCAATAAAAAAAGTACTCGCAGGAACATCCTTTTTATATTCATTTTAGCACCGAAAATATTACAATTATAATTTTTTTTTAATGATTGAACTTTTACGTTTGATGCACCGTTTTATAGCAATTAAACCTAATACTCGCAAAAAAATCCTGTTTATATTTATTTTAGCACAGAAAATATTACAATTAAAATTGTATTCAAATCATTAAACATTTAAATTCGATCGAATCCACCATTTTATAGCAATTAAAAAACAGTACTCGCATGAAAATCCTATTTATATTTCCTTTAACACCGAAAATATTACAAAAAGAATTTTGTCCAAATAATTAAACATTTAAATTTGAAAGAATCTACCGTTTTATATTAATTACAAAAAGTACTCTCAGGAAAATTATATTTATATTCACTTTAACAACGAATATATTAAAATTAAAATTTTATTAAAGTAATCAAACATTTAAATTCGATCACGTCGACCGTTTTTTAGCAATTACAAAAAGGACTCGCAAGAAAATCCTATTTTTATTCACTTAATCACCGAAAATATTTCATACAAAATTTTATTGAAATAATCAAACATTTAAATTTGATCGAATTCACCGTTTTAATGCAAAATAAAGTACTCGCAAGAAAATCCTATTTATATTCATTTTAAAACCGAAAATGTTACAAACAGAATTTTATTAAAATAATTAAACATTTAAATTAGATTGAATCCACCGTTTTATAGCAATTAAATATAGAACTCGTATGAAAATCCTATTCAAATTCACTTTAACACACAAAATAATACAAACAAAATTTTAATAAAATAATTTAACATTTAAATTGGATCGAATCTACCGTTTTATAGCAATTACAAAAAGGACTTGTATGAAAACCCTATTTATATTTTATTTAATACCAAAAATATTCAAATAGAATATTATTAAAATAATTAAACATTTAAATTCGATTGAATCTACCGTTTTATAGCAATGACAAAAAGTGATCGAAAGAAATTCCTTTTTATATTCATTTTAACACCGAAAATATTACAAACAGAATTTTATTAAAATAATTAAACTTTTAAATTTGATCGAATCCACCGTTTTATAGCAATTAATTATAGTATTCGCAAAAAAATCTGGTTTATGTTTACTTTAACACAGAAAATTTTACAATTAGAATTATATTAAAATCATTAAACATTTAAATTATATTGATCCACCGATTTATAGCAATTAAACCAAGTATTTGACACCGAAAATATTACAATTTGAATTTTATTAAAATAAACATTTAAATTTGATCGAATCCATCGTTTTATAGTTATTACAAAAAGTACTAGCAGAAAAATCCTGTTCATATTCATATTAACACTGTAAATTTTACAAACGAAATTTTATTAAAAAAATTAAACTTTTAAATTCAACGTGTAATTATTACAAACGGAATTTTATTAAAATAATTAAACATTTAAATTTGATCAAATCTACCATTTAATAGCAATTACAAAAAGTACTCACAAGAAAATCCAATTTATATTCACTTTAACACCCAAAATATTACAATAAGAATTTTCTTAAAATAATTACACATTTAAATTCAATCAAATCTACCGTTTTGTGGGAATTGCAAAAAGTTCTTGAATGAAAATCCTATTTATATTCAATTTAACATTGAAAATATTTCAATTAGAATATTATTTTAATAATTAAAATTTAAATTCGATCGAACTTATCGATTTATAGCAATTAAACCAAATATTCGTATGCAAATCGTATTTATTTTTACTTTAACACCTAACACTTTACAATTAGAATTTTATTCAAAATAACTTACTGTTTAAATTCGATCGAACCTACCGTTTACAAAAAGGTTTCGCAGGAAAATTCTATTAATATTTATTTAAATACCGAAAATATCTCAAATGGAATTTTATTATAATAATAAAATATTAAAATTTGATCGAATCCACGGTTTTATGGTAATTACAAAAAATACTCACAAAGAAATTCAATTTATATTTACTTAAACACCGAAAATATTACAATTAGAATTTTATAGAAATAATTAAACATTTAAATTCGCTCGAATCTATCGTTATATAGCAATTATTAAAAAATACTCAAAAGAAAATCCTATTTATATTCATTTTAACACCTAAAATATTACAAACGGAATTTTAATAAAATAATTAAATATTTATATACGATTGAATGTACCGTTTTTAGCAAATACATACAGTATTTAACACCGAAAATAGTACAAACAGAATTTTATTAAAACAATTAAACATTTAAATTCGATCAAATCTACCGTTTCATAGCAATTACAAAAAGCACTCGCAATAAAATCCTATTTATATTCACTATAGCACCACAAATATTACAATTAGAATTTTAATAAAATAATTAAACATTCAAATTCGATCGGATCTACCGTTTTATAGCAATTAAACAAAGTAATTAACACCGAAAATATTATAATTTGGATTTTATTAAAAAAATTAAACATTTAAATTCGATCGAATCTACCGTTTTATAGCAATTAAACAAAGCAATTACTCGCATAGCAATTACTCGCATGGAAATCCTATTTATATTTACTTTAACACCAAAAGTATTACAAAAAGAATTTTATTAAAATAATTATACATTTAAACTCGATCGATTCTACCGTTTTATAGCAATTAAAAAAATACTCGCAAGAAAATCCTATTTATATTCATTTTAACAATGAAATCCGATTACAAACGGAATTTTATTAGAATAACTGCACATTTAAATTCGATCGAATCAACCGTTTTATGGCAATTACAAAAAGTACTCGCAAAAAAATCTTATTTATATTCATTTTACACTGAAAATATTACAAACAGAATTTTATTAAATAATTAAACATTCAACTTTGATCGAATCCACCGTTTACTGGCAATTAAACATGGTACTCGCAAAAAAAGTCCTTTTTATATTCACTTTAACACAGAAAATATTACAATTAGAATTATATTAAAATCATTTAACATTTAAATTCGATCGAATTTACCGATTTATAGCAATTAAACAAAATAATTAACAGCGAAAATATTATAGTTAGAATTTTATTAAAACAATTAAACATTTAAATTCGATCGAATCTATCTTTTTATAGCAATTACAAAAAGTATCCACAAGAAAATCCTATTTAACACCGAAAATATTACAATTAGAATTGTATTAAAAATATAAACATTTAAATTCGATCGAGTCTACCGTTTTATAGTAATTACACAACGAAATTTATACCGAAAATATTACAATTAGAATTTTACTGCAATAGCTAAACATTTAAATTTGATCGAATCCACAGTTTTATAGCAATTACAAAAAGAAATCGCAAGAAAATCCTATTTATATATACTTTAACACCGAAAATATTACAATTAGAAATTTATTAAATAAGTAAACATTTGAATTCGATCGAGTCTATCGTTTTATAGCAATTACACAATGTAATTAATACCGAAAATATAACAATTAGAATTTTACAATTAGAATTTTATAATTAAACATTTAAATTTGATCAAATCCACCGTTTTATAGCAATTACAAAAAGTACTCGCAGTAAAATCCTATTTATATTCACTTAAACACCGAAAATATTGCAATCAGAATTTTATTAAAATAATTTAACATTTAAATTTAATCGATTCTACCGTTTTATAGCAATTATAAAAAGAACTCGAAAGAAAATCCTATTTACATTCACTTTAACACCGCAAATATTACAGTTAGAATTTTATTAAAATGATTAAATATTCAAATTCGATCGAATCTACCGTTTTATAGCAATTAAACAAAGTAATTAACACCGAAAATATTACAATTAGAATTATATTAAAATCATTAAAAATTTAAATTCGATCGGATTTTCCGATTTAAAGCAATTAAACAAAATAATTAACACCGAAAATATTACAGATAGAATTTTATTAAAATAATTTAACATTTAAATTCGATCGAATCTACCGTTTTATAGAAATAACAAAAAGTACTAGCAAGAAAATTCTATTTATATTCACTTTAACACCGCAAATATTACAGTTAGAATTTTATTAAAAAGATTAAATATTCAAGTTTGATCGAATCTACCGTTTTATAGCAATTAAACAAAGTAATTAACACCGAAAATATTACAATTAGAATTGTATTAAATTCATTAAATATTTAAATTCGATCTTATCCATCGTTTTATAGCAATTAAACAAAGTACTCGAATAAAAATCCAATCCTTTTTCACCTTAACAACGAAAATATTACGATTAAAATATTATTAAAATAATTAAACATTTAAATTCGATCGAATCCAACATTTTATAGCAATTACAAAAAGTACTCGCATGAAAATCCTATTTATATTCATTTTAACACCCAAAATATTAAAAACAGAATTTTATTAAAATAATTTAACATTTAAATTTGATCAAATCCACAGTTTTATAGCAATTCCTAAAAGTACTCAAAGGAAAATCCTACTTATTTTCAGTTTAGCACCGAAAATATTACAAACATAATTTTATTAAAATAATTTAACATTTAAATTTGATCGAATCCACCGTTTTATGGAAATTAGACATAGTAATCGCAAAAAAATCTGATTATATTTACTTTAACACAGAATATATTACAATCAGAATTTTATTAAAATCACGAATCATTTAAATTTGATCGAATACTAGGTTATATAGCAATTACAAAAAGAACTAGCAAGCAAATCCTATTTATATTCACTTTATCACCGAAAAAATAACAGTATTATTAACATAATTTAACATTTTAATTTGATCGAATCCACTCTTTTAAAGAAATTACAAACAGTACTCGCAGGAAAATCCTATTTATATTCAATTTAACACCGAAAATATTACAAACAGAATTTTATTAAAATAATTAAACATTTAAATTTGATCGAATCCACCGTTTAATGGCAATTACAAAAAGTATTCGCAAGAAAATCCTATTTATATTGACTTTAACACCGAAAATATTATAATTAGAATTTTATTTAAATAATTAAACATTTGAATTCGATCGAATCTACTATTTTGTAGCAATTAAACAAAATAACACCGAAAATATTACAAGTAGAATATTATTAAAATAATTAAACATTTGAATTCGATCGAATCTACCATTTTATAGCAATCACAAAATGTACTCGCAAGAAAATCATATTTATATTCACTTTAACACCCAAAATATTACAAACAATATTTTATTAAAATTAATTTATAATATAAATTTTATCGATTCTACCGTTTTATAGCAATTATAAAATATACTCGCAAGAATTTCTATTTTTATTCATTTTAACACCGAAAATATTACAATCGGAATTTTATTAAAATAATTAAACATTTAAATTTGATCAAAACCATCGTTTTATAGCAATTACAAAAAGTACTCACAAAAATTCCTATTTATATGCACTTTAACACCTTAAATATTACAATTAGAATTTTATTAAAATAATTTAACATTTAAATTTGATCGAATCTACCGTTTTATAGCAATTACACAAAGTTTTCGCAAGAAAATCCTATTTATATTTACTTTAACACCGAAAATATTACAATTTGAATTATATTAAAATAATCAAATATTTAAATTCGATCAAGTCTACGACTTATAGCATTTACAAAAAGTAATTAACACCGAAAATATTACAATTAGAAAATTATTAAAATCATTAAACATTTAAATTCGATCAAATCCACCGTTTTATAGCAATTAAACAAAGTACTCGCATAGAAATCCTATTTATAATTACTTTAACAACTAAAATATTACAAAAAGAATTTTATTAAAACCAATAAACATTTAAATTTGATCGAATCCACCGTTTTATAGCAATTGAAAAAGTACTCACAGGAAAATCCTATTTAAATATATTTATTTTACACTGAAAATAATTAAACTTTTAAATTCGATCGAATTCACCGTTTTATAGCAAATACAAAAAGTACTCGCAAAAAAATCCTATTTATATTATAATCCCATTTATATTATTTTACACTGAAAATATTACAAACAGAATTTTATTAAATAATTAAACATTTAACTTTGATCGAATCCACCATTTAATGGCAATGAAACATGGTATTCGCAAAAAAAGTCCTTTTTATATTCACTTTAACACAGAAAATATTACAATTAGAATTATATTAAAATCATTTAACATTTAAATTCGATCGAATTTACCGATTTATAGCAATTACAAAAAGTATCCACAAGAAAATCCTATTTAACATCGAAAATATTACAATTAGAATTGTATTATAAAAAAGTAAACATTTAAATTCGATCGAGTCTACCGTTTTATAGCAATTACACAATGTAATTTATACCGAAAATATTACAATTAGAATTTTACTGAAATAGCTAAACATTTAAATTTGATCAATTCCACAGTTTTATAGCAATTACAAAAAGAAATCGCAAGAAAATCCTATTTATATATACTTTAACACCGAAAATATTACAATTAGAAATTTATTAAATAAGTAAACATTTAAATTCGATCGAGTCTATCGTTTTATAGCAATTACACAATGTAATTAATACCGAAAATATAACAATTAGAATTTTACAATTAGAATTTTATAATTAAACATTTAAATTTGATCGAATCCACCGTTTTATAGCAATTACAAAAAGTACTCGCAGTAAAATCCTATTTATATTCACTTAAACACCGAAAATATTGCAATCAGAATTTTATTAAAATAATTTAACATTTAAATTTAATCGATTCTACCGTTTTATAGCAATTATAAAAAGAACTCGAAAGAAAATCCTATTAACATTCACTTTAACACCGCAAATATTACAGTTAGAATTTTATTAAAATGATTAAATATTCAAATTCGATCGAATCTACCGTTTTATAGCAATTAAACAAAGTAATTAACACCGAAAATATTACAATTAGAATTATATTAAAATCATTAAAAATTTAAATTCCATCGGATTTTCCGATTTAAAGCAATTAAACAAAATAATTAACACCGAAAATATTACAGATAGAATTTTATTAAAATAATTTAACATTTAAATTCGATCGAATCTACCGTTTTATAGAAATAACAAAAAGTACTAGCAAGAAAATTCTATTTATATTCACTTTAACACCGCAAATATTACAGTTAGAATTTTATTAAAATAATTAAATATTCAAGTTTGATCGAATCTACCGTTTTATAGCAATTAAACAAAGTAATTAACACCGAAAATATTACAATTAGAATTGTATTAAATTCATTAAATATTTAAATTCGATCTTATCCATCGTTTTATAGCAATTAAACAAAGTACTCGAATAAAAATCCAATCTTTTTTCACCTTAACAACGAAAATATTACGATTAAAATATTATTAAAATAATTAAACATTTAAATTCGATCGAATCCAACATTTTATAGCAATTACAAAAAGTGTTCGCATGAAAATCCTATTTATATACATTTTAACACCCAAAATATTAAAAGCAGAATTTTATTAAAATAATTTAACATTTAAATTTGATCAAATCCACAGTTTTATAGCAATTCCTAAAAGTACTCAAAGGAAAATCCTACTTATTTTCAGTTTACCACCGAAAATATTACAAACATAATTTTATTAAAATAATTTAACATTTAAATTTGATCGAATCCACCGTTTTATGGAAATTAGACATAGTAATCGCAAAAAAATCTGATTATATTTACTTTAACACAGAATATATTACAATCAGAATTTTATTAAAATCACGAATCATTTAAATTTGATCGAATACTAGGTTATATAGCAATTACAAAAAGAACTAGCAAGCAAATCCTATTTATATTCACTTTATCACCGAAAAAATAACAGTATTATTAACATAATTTAACATTTTAATTTGATCGAATCCACTCTTTTAAAGCAATTACAAACAGTACTCGCAGGAAAATCCTATTTATATTCAATTTAACACCGAAAATATTACAAACAGAATTTTATTAAAATAATTAAACATTTAAATTTGATCGAATCCACCGTTTAATGGCAATTACAAAAAGTATTCGCAAGAAAATCCTATTTATATTCACTTTAACACCGAAAATATTATAATTAGAATTTTATTTAAATAATTAAACATTTGAATTCGATCGAATCTACTATTTTGTAGCAATTAAACAAAATAACACCGAAAATATTACAAGTAGAATTTTATTAAAATAATTAAACATTTGAATTCGATCGAATCTACCATTTTATAGCAATCACAAAATGTACTCGCAAGAAAATCATATTTATATTCACTTTAACACCCAAAATATTACAAACAATATTTTATTATAATTAATTTATAATATAAATTTTATCGATTCTACCGTTTTATAGCAATTATAAAATATACTCGCAAGAATTTCTATTTTTATTCATTTTAACACCGAAAATATTACAATCGGAATTTTATTAAAATAATTAAACATTTAAATTTGATCAAATCCATCGTTTTATAGCAATTACAACAAGTACTCACAAAAATTCCTATTTATATGCACTTTAACACCTTAAATATTACAATTAGAATTTTATTAAAATAATTTAACATTTAAATTTGATCGAATCTACCGTTTTATAGCAATTACACAAAGTTTTCGCAAGAAAATCCTATTTATATTTACTTTAACACCGAAAATATTACAATTTGAATTATATTAAAATAATCAAATATTTAAATTCGATCAAGTCTACGACTTATAGCATTTACAAAAAGTAATTAACACCGAAAATATTACAATTAGAAAATTATTAAAATCATTAAACATTTAAATTCGATCAAATCCACCGTTTTATAGCAATTAAACAAAGTACTCGCATACAAATCCTATTTATAATTACTTTAACAACTAAAATATTACAAAAAGAATTTTATTAAAACCAATAAACATTTAAATTTGATCGAATCCACCGTTTTATAGCAATTGAAAAAGTACTCACAGGAAAATCCTATTTAAATATATTTATTTTACACTGAAAATAATAAAACTTTTAAATTCGATCGAATCCAGCGTTTTATAGCAAATACAAAAAGTACTCGCAAAAAAATCCTATTTATATTATAATCCCATTTATATTATTTTACACTGAAAATATTACAAACAGAATTTTATTAAATAATTAAACATTTAACTTTGATCGAATCCACCATTTAATGGCAATGAAACATGGTATTCGCAAAAAAAGTCCTTTTTATATTCACTTTAACACAGAAAATATTACAATTAGAATTATATTAAAATCATTTAACATTTAAATTCGATCGAATTTACCGATTTATAGCAATTAAACAAAATAATTAACAGCGAAAATATTATAGTTAGAATTTTATTAAAACAATTAAACATTTAAATTCGATCGAATCTACCGTTTTATAGCAATTACAAAAAGTATCCACAAGAAAATCCTATTTAACATCGAAAATATTACAATTAGAATTGTATTATAAAAAAGTAAACATTTAAATTCGATCGAGTCTACCGTTTTATAGCAATTACACAATGTAATTTATACCGAAAATATTACAATTAGAATTTTACTGAAATAGCTAAACATTTAAATTTGATCGATTCCACAGTTTTATAGCAATTACAAAAAGAAATCGCAAGAAAATCCTATTTATATATGCTTTAACAACGAAAAAATTACAATTAGAAATTTATTAAATAAGTAAACATTTAAATTCGATCGAGTCTATCGTTTTATAGCAATTACACAATGTAATTAATACCGAAAATATAACAATTAGAATTTTACAATTAGAATTTTATAATTAAACATTTAAATTTGATCGAATCCACCGTTTTATAGCGATTACAAAAAGTACCCGCAGTAAAATCCTATTTATATTCACTTAAACACCAAAAATATTGCAATCAGAATTTTATTAAAATAATTAAACATTTAAATTTAATCGATTCTACCGTTTTATAGCAATTATAAAAAGAACTCGAAAGAAAATCCTCTTTACATTCACATTAACACCGCAAATATTACAGTTAGAATTTTATTAAAATAATTAAATATTCAAATTCGATCGAATCTACCGTTTTATAGCAATTAAACAAAGTAATTAACACCGAAAATATTACAATTAGAATTATATTAAAATCATTAAACATTTAAATTCGATCGGATTTTCCGATTTAAAGCAATTAAATAAAATAATTAAGACCGAAAATATTACAGTTAGAATTTTATTAAAATAATTTAACATTTAAATTCGATCGAATCTACCGTTTTATAGAAATAACAAAAAGTACTAGCAAGAAAATTCTATTTATATTCACTTTAACACCGCAAATATTACAGTTAGAATTTTATTAAAATAATTAAATATTCAAGTTTGATCGAATCTACCGTTTTATAGCAATTAAACAAAGTAATTAACACCGAAAATATTACAATTAGAATTGTATTAAATTCATTAAATATTTTAATTCGATCTTATCCATCGTTTTATAGCAATTAAACAAAGTACTCGAATAAAAATCCAATCTTTTTTCACCTTAACAACGAAAATATTACAATTAAAATTATATTAAAATAATTAAACATTTAAATTCGATCGAATCCACCCTTTTATAGCAATTACAAAAAGTACTCGCATGAAAATCCTATTTATATTCATTTTAACACCCAAAATATTAAAAACAGAATTTTATTAAAATAATTTAACATTTAAATTTGATCGAATCCACCGTTTTATGGAAATTAAACACGGTACTCGCAAAAAAATCTTGTTTATATTTACTTTAACACAGAAAATATTACAAGTAGAATTTTAATAAATTCACTAAACATTTAAATTTGATCGAATACACCGTTTTATGGCATTTACAAAAAGTACTTGCAGGAAAATCCTATTTATATTCACTTTAACATAGAAAATATTACAATTAGAATTTTATTAAAATAAAATTCATTTTAAAGCAATTATAAAAAATACTCGCAAGAACATCTTATTAATATTCGTTTTAACATCGGAAATATTACAAACAGAATTTTATTAAAATCATTAAACATTTACAAATTGATCGAATCCACCGTTTTATAGCAATTAAACAAAGAAATTAACACAGAAAATATTACAATTAAAGCTTTATTAAAATAATTAAACATTTAAATTCGATTGAATCCACCGTTTTATAGCAATTTTAAAAAGTACTCGCATTAAAATCTTATTTTTAATTACTTCAACACCGAAAATATTACAAACAAAATTTTATTAAAATAATTAAACACTTAAATTCGTTTGAATCCACCGTTTTATAACAATTCCAAAAAGTACTCACAGGAAACTCCTATTTATTTTCATTTTATCACCGAAAATATTACAAACATAATTTTATTAAAATAATTAATCATTTAAATTTGATCGAATCCACCGTTTATGGAAATTAGACATAGTATTCCCAAAAAATCATGATTATATTTACTTTAACACAGAAAATATTACAATCAGAATTTTATTAAAATCACGAAACATTTGAATTTGATCGAATCCAAGGTTATATAGCAATTACAAAAAGTACTAGCAAGAAAATTCTATTTTTATTCACTTTTACACCGAAAATATTCCATACAAAATTATATTAAAATAATAGAACATTTAAATTTGATCGAATCCATCGTTTTATAGCAATTACAAAAAGAACTCGCAAGAAAATCCTATTTATATTCATTTTAACACCGAAAATATTACAAACTGAATTATATTAAAATAAACATTTAAATTAGATTTAATCCACCGTTTCATAGCAATTAAATATAGCACTCAAATGAAAATCTTATTTATATTTTCTTTAACACCGAAAATATTACAATTAGAACTTTATTAAAATAATTAAACATTTAAATTCGATTGAATCCACCGTTTTATTGCAATTTTAAAAAGTACTCGCATTAAAATCCTTTTTATATTTACTTTAACACAGAAAATATTACAAGCAGAATTTTAATAAAATAATTAAACATTTAAATTTGATCGAATCCACAGTTTTATAGCAATTCCTAAAAGTACTCAAAGGAAAATCCTACTTATTTTCAGTTTACCACCGAAAATATTACAAACATAATTTTATTAAAATAATTTAACATTTAAATTTGATCGAATCCACCGTTTTATGGAAATTAGACATAGTAGTCGCAAAAAAAATCTGATTATATTTACTTTAACACAGAATATATTACAATCAGAATTTTATTAAAATCACGAAACATTTAAATTTGATCGAATCCTAGGTTATATAGCCATTACAAAAAGAACTAGCAAGAAAATCCTATTTATATTCACTTTATCACCGAAAAAATAACAGTATAATTAACATAATTTAACATTTGAATTTGATCGAATCCACTCTTTTATAGCAATTGAAAAAGTACTCGCAGGAAAATCCTATTTAAATATATTTATTTTACACTGAAAATATTACAAAAATTTTTTTTATTAAAATAATTAAACTTTTAAATTCGATCGAATCTGTAGCGGGTGAGTATATATAAAGTACTCATCCGTACATATGATTACAACACAATCACAACACATATTATTTGTAAATATATAATCAACTTGATTATATATATTTACATCATAATAAAACAAAAACACGACTGTCAAAATTGGTCGTCTATTTACATAATGTTGACAGTCAAGCAATTTCGGAGTTGGATTGCAATTGCTGAGTACACCAGTTCATGGTGTGCACCGATAGATGGTGCGATGGCGAAAAATAAAATTCGAAGACAACTAAGAACGCTAGATGGTGCGATATATTATTTATATTAAACAAGTAAAATAAATAATTGAGACTCGGCCATTCCATTTTGAACCAGCGAAGTAAAGACATCGTTCGACCATCATAATCAACAGCATCATCATCTAAACAACAACAACAATATAAATAAATTTCGTAATTATAATTATTACGACGTGTAATTGTAAGTTCATAAACCAGTGCGCAAATAAAATAAATTAAGTTATTATAATTGTTGTATTGCATACAACAATTATTTTTATAAATAGTGAGTTTTATTTTCCTATCCCAACTTGGGATAAAATAAGAAAGCAACACTTGCTATATTTTGGTGACCCCGACGTGATATGCAACACGCAACACTTCTTCTGATTCATTCTTCTTCTCTCTTAACTCGACATGGGTTCGTCACATACCGCAACAAGTCAATCTAGAGTTCTCCCCAAACATTGGGTATCTACGAGATCGCGATGGCTTTCACCAAGAGTAAGCTTAACATAAGCACGTCATATTCTTACGGTATCACTTCATTCAGAGTAAGAACAATCACTCGAAGAGGAGTACTGTAGCGACCATCGCTACACACACAATTAAAATTATTCAGATATTTTGTGCAATTCCATATAATTCGCTAACGCTACATGTACACTGTACATAAATATATATAGAGCGTAAAGTAGCTATTGCACATAGCACTCGGTCGCCATGGCCTGATGAGATGACAATTAATTTTTAATTAAATTCCTCATCAGATCGAAACTGAGCTTTGCTTCGCACAACATCTACATCTGAATAATTAAAATAATGACGTCAACCGCCGTCGTTATAATGGTGACCCCGACGTCCGTTTTACGGCCAATAATTAAACCACGTGGTTTAAATTGTCACGCAACGCGCAGCCTTAATTTATTTTATTTTTTTTGTACATTTGTTTTGTTTTGTTCGACGAAATAGACAACATGTCTATTCATGGTGATGATGACACCAAACTAGAAGTGACCAAGATCTCAGCCACTGGCATTCGTCTCCCAGAATTCTGGATTACTAATCCGGAATCCTGGTTCAAGACGATCGAGATACTGTTCGACGCGAACAAGGTCACGAGCGACAAACAAAAGTTCGCTCAGGCGATCAGTTGTTTGTCTCCTACGCAGGCGGTGATGATCGATGATGTTCTGCAGGAACCTCCTGCAGAAAATAGATACGCACACCTTAAAGCTGTTCTGATCGAGCGAACAACGCTCTCAGACAGAAAGAAATTAGAAGCGCTGCTAGAGAAGACTGAAATGGGCGACCAACGTCCATCGGAAGACTTACGGCGCATTAAATCACTAGCCACTGGCCGATTTAATGCGACACTTATTACACAACTGTGGATCAGGAAACTACCCGAATTTATTCAGATAGCACTGATCCCACAGCAGGATAAGGAGGCAGACGCATTGTCTATCATAGCCGACCGGCTACACGAGGCAATGCCAACTACACATGTGGTGGGCGCTGTTCACCACGTGTCACGGTCCCGCGAAAGGATGGAGCCTGACCACGTGCCTACTAGACACGATGGGAATACTACAACCTGTAGTACGAGCACCAACGAGCAACTGGCTCGCACGCTCGACAGACTCAATTCCAGACTAGACAGACTAGAACTTCGAGCGTCTAGTCCAGCGACCAACTGGCGAACACGATCACGTACTCCTTCCACTGGAAGGAGGTCGAATTCAAAAATAAGACTAGTCCGCCCGCTACCAGCACGGAGTTATTATCATACAAAATTCGGACACAAAGCCGAATATGGTAAGTTACCATGTGATTTTCCCAAATCACAGGTAAACACAACTGTGAACCACAGGTTCACAAAACAAAAGGCTGTAGTGATGGATAACAATTCCCCAAACTAATAGGTCTATTGGCTGGCGCGGCTGACCATAAACCGAATTACACTAGCCGCCTATTTATAAGGGACAATCAGAACAAACTCACGTTTCTGATTGACACTGGCGCTGATTTATCCGTCATGCCCTATACAACTTGTATTAACCACAAATCCCAAGTCAACACCGACTTAGTTTTGTCAACCGCCAATGGTACGACTATCAATACCTACGGAAGCAAATTGCTGCAAGTAGATATTGGTCTAAGACGGAACTTTCCGCACGTATTCACGATAGCAAACGTGAATCGTCCTATCATTGGTGCCGACTTTCTTGAGAAATACGGCTTACTAGTCGATCTTAAGAACAGGAAGCTAATTGATCCAGTCACACAACTGTCGATCAATGTGTCGCAGACATAGCGAACACACCTTCGCCCAGGAACTTCCTGATTGACAACGGGTACGGCAAGCTATTAAAGAAGTTTCCTTCTTTAACAGCTCCGCCGAATTACAATTCTCCCGTTAAGCATAATGTAGTACACCACATAGTGACTACAGGACATCTACCGGTGTCCACACCAAGAAGATTGGATCCGATCCGACACAAAGCGGCTACAACGGAATTCCAACATATGATACAACTAGGTATATGTCGGCCATCGGCATCGCCAGTATCATGTCCACTACACTTGGTTAAAAAGAAGAATCAAGACTGGAGACCATGTGGAGACTACCGCAGGTTGAATATGGTAACGGTACCTGACCGTTATCCTATTCCCCACATCCAGAACTTCTCCATGCACCTACAAGGTTGCAAGATATTCTCGAAGATCGACTTGGTCCGAGCTTATCATCTTATCCCAGTTGCACCTGAGGATATTCACAAGACGGCAATCACTACTCCATTTGGTTTATTCGAGTTTACTCGAATGCCATTTGGACTTCGCAACGCCGCACAGTCGTTCCAACGATTCATCAACGAAATCGTCAAGGATCTCGACTTTGTGTTCGTCTACATTGACGACATACTTGTAGCTTCAACTTCGGAAGAACAACACATGTTTCACCTGGAAACTTTGTTTCAGAAACTTTATGAATACGAGGTGAGCATCAACAGTGCGAAATGCGTTTTCGGCACTAGCTCTCTCGACTTCCTTAGTCACAAAATTACTCCGAATGGTATTCTGCCGTCCACTGAACGAATTAACGCCATTCGGGAATTTCCAGCTCCACAAACAATCCGGCATATACAGCAATTTATCGGCATGATAAATTACTACCACAGGTTTATGCCTAGGATAGCGGAAACCTTAGGTCCTATCCACACTCACTTGGCTACTTTACTAAAGAAGCCCAAGACGCCGAAAAACTTCTTCTGGCCAGACGAATGTCAACAGGCATTCGACAAGCTAAAAACCATTTTAGCAAACATTGTACTATTGGCACATCCAATACATGACGCTAAACTTAGTGTCACAACCGACGCCTCAAGCACTGCTGTAGGCGCCGTGTTGCAACAATATAACAATGGGGATTGGGAGCCGCTTGGTTTCTTTTCGAAGAAACTTTCGAATGCTGAGACAAAATATTCCGCATTCGATAGAGAGCTACTAGCTATCTACCAAGCAATTAAACATTTTCGGTACTATGTCGAAGGTCGAGATTTTACAGTCTACACTGACCACAAACCGCTCACTCGAGCGATTCAATCCAAGGCTGAGCGCAACCCGCGACAAACTCGCCACTTGGATTTTGTGTCTCAGTTTACGACTGACATACAACACATCCAAGGCAAGGATAACGTGGTAGCCGATACACTGTCTCGAGCATCAAACCACGAAACTTCATCTGTCGAGACTCACTTCGACATGAAGCAAATTGCAACATCGCAAAAAACCGACACGGAACTTCAGGATATACTTTCTGGTTCCACAAAACGATCTAATTCCACTTGGAAATTAGAACGCATTAAATTAGCTGACTTAGCTATTTACTGCGAAATCTCAACGGGCAACAACCGCCCGTATATCGCAGAACCACTGCGACGAAACATATTTAATGCACTGCATAATAAATCGCATCCAAGCATCCGAGCCACTCGGAAGTTAATATCTACTAGATATTTCTGGCCCAGTATGAATAAGGACGTGGCCCACTGGGCGCAATCCTGTTTGTCCTGCCAAAGATGCAAAGTCACAAGACATACTAAATCCCAACATGGGCATTTCAGCGTTCCACCGGGACGTTTTGAACATATCCATTTAGATATAGTGGGGCCACTTCCACCTTCTAATGGATACACATATCTACTCACCTGTGTCGATCGTTTCACACGATGGCCAGAAGCGTACTGCATACGAGACATCACTGCAGTTACGATTGCCCGAACATTTGTTGAGAACTACATCTCCAGATTCGGAGTACCGGTTAACATCACGACCGATCAAGGTGCACAGTTTGAATCCAAACTGTTTGGTGAGCTAACTAAGCTACTTGGTTCTAACCGGATCCGAACCACCTCGTACCATCCTCAGTCAAACGGTATGGTTGAGCATTTTCATCGCCAGCTGAAAACATCACTAAAATCCCGATGTAACACTGTTCATTGGAGCTCCGAGATACCCATAGTACTACTAGGTATCCGAGCTACTGTAAAAGAAGATCTCAAATGTTCCCCAGCTGAGCTTGTCTACGGACAAACACTGAAGCTGCCTGGCGAATTCTTTGTAGATAACCCTATTTTACCTCTCAGTACAACTGACACTATGATCGAACAACTACGATCATGTATGAGCAACCTAGTGCCCAAAAACACTCGTGTATCCAAGCAAACGGACATACATGTCCCGAAATCACTAGACACTAGTGATTTTGTGTTTGTTAGAGTAGACAAAATGCGCACAGGTTTGACACCGCCATACGATGGCCCATACAAGGTTATTCGACGTTTACGGAAACATTTCGTACTTGACGTCAAAAACAAACATCAATCTATCAGCATTGATAGATTAAAACCGGCATTCGGAATTCTTTCTTTCGCTGAGAAACTTTCTCCAACAAGAAAACTCCGAACAGTCCGCATACAAGTGTGAAACTTTCACATGTTAAACAACTTCCTAAAAATAAGACACTGTCAGTAATAGGAAATGAAGCAAACAATTGCTAGAACAATACAAACCTCGGTTGTAACTATCTCTAGTTCCCGTGTGCAACCACGGTCGAGATAAGCTTTATCTCCCGTGGGCCGCTAAACCATAGCCTGAGTAACATGCATAATTACACAGCAAATAACATGGTAACTTATCAAGTACCAAAACTATTATATATATTTGGTCAATTGCAGATGTCGAAAACTGAAGCAATAGCGACTATGGATGTCGACAAAGATGATTTGCTAACGCTGACCGAAATAAGGCAAAAGACGCTACTAGCTAGCATTAATGCAGCTACTTCGGCAGCACCAGAACAACCACCACAGGTGGCAAAGGTGACCAAAATTCCAGCACCGTGTAGTTTGCCGAAGGGCATGATATTTAAAAAACGAGCTCACGTTTCATCAGAAACGCAAACTGAGCATACACCGTCGACACGTCCAACTAGGACGGTAGCAACCCAAACATTGGGATCAAAAACAGCAAAAAGTGGTCCTCCACGTACGACCGAACAACGTTTGGCTCGTATTGAGTGGATTCTGGCTCGCACGCTGTCATTACCACGGGTATATAGGCAAGCTGTACAACGTCCCACTATTTTAGCGACAAGAACTGCCACACGCAAATTGCGTTGTCGTCGTCAAAAAAATAGACAAACAATTGTGCAGTTACACAGGCCAGAGGCACCGGTCCCGGTAAAACAAATACCAACACAAACAATATGTTTTTACCACAACAGACACGGTGCGGCAGCACAACACTGTGCACCACCGTGCACATTCCAATACGACAAAGAATTGTTGGTACTGGAAAATGGGAGCAACACTGTTGCTCTACCAGCTAAGTAAGACAACACGGTTGTTTACGCAAGAACGGTGGCAACTAACATAGTTCACGTCACCACGGTCGAGACACAAATGTCTCCCTTACGAAACAACACTGTTGTTTCTAAACACACGGTTGCAACTAGCTTTAGTTCCCGTCACCACGGTCGAGATATACTATATCACCCGTTGTAAACTATAAACTTTGCCTAAGTAGCTTCCACCACAGGGGGATGCTTACTCGGGGCGAAGTCATGTAGCGGGTGAGTATATATAAAATACTCATCCGTACATATGATTACAACACAATCACAACACTTATTATTTGTAAATATATAATCAACTTGATTATATATATTTACATCATAATAAAACAAAAACACGACTGTCAAAATTGGTCGTCTATTTACATATTGTTGACAGTCAAGCAATTTCGGAGTTGGATTGCAATTGCTGAGTACACCAGTTCATGGTGTGCACCGATAGATGGTGCGATGGCGAAAAATAAAATTCGAAGACAACTAAGAACGCTAGATGGTGCGATATATTATTTATATTAAACAAGTAAAATATATAATTGAGACTCGGCCATTCCATTTTGAACCAGCGAAGTAAAGACATCGTTCGACCATCATAATCAACAGCATCATCATCTAAACAACAACAACAATATAAATAAATTTCGTAATTATAATTATTACGACGTGTAATTGTAAGTTCATAAACCAGTGCGCAAATAAAATAAATTAAGTTATTATAATTGTTGTATTGCATACAACAATTATTTTTATAAATAGTGAGTTTTACTTTCCTATCCCAACTTGGGATAAAATAAGAAAGCAACACTTGCTATAAATCCATTGTTTTACTCGCAAAAAAATCCTTTTTATATTATAATCCCATTTATATTATTTTACACTGAAAATATTACAAACAGAATTTTATTAAATAATTAAACATTTAACTTTGATCGAATCCACCATTTAATGGCAATGAAACATGGTATTTGCAAAAAAAGTCCTTTTTATATTCCCTTTAACACAGAAAATATTACAATTAGAATTATATTAAAATCATTTAACATTTAAATTCGATCGAATTTACCGATTTATAGCAATTAAACAAAATAATTAACAGCGAAAATATTATAGTTAGAATTTTATTAAAACAATTAAACATTTAAATTCGATCGAATCTACCGTTTTATAGCAATTACAAAAAGTATCCACAAGAAAATCCTATTTAACATCGAAAATATTACAATTAGAATTGTATTATGCAAAAGTAAACATTTAAATTCGATCGAGTCTACCGTTTATAGCAATTACACAATGTAATTTATACCGAAAATATTACAATTAGAATTTTACTGAAATAGCTAAACATTTAAATTTGATCGATTCCACAGTTTTATAGCAATTACAAAAAGTATTCGCAGGAATATCCTATTTATATTCACTTTAACTCAAAAAATATTACAAACGGAATTTTACCAAAACTATTTAACATTTTAATTCGATCGATTCAATCGTTTTATAGCAATTACAAAAAGAAATCGCAAGAACATCCTATTTATATACTTTCACACCGAAAATATTACAATTAGAAATTTATTAAATAAGTAAACATTTAAATTCGATCGAGTCTATCGTTTTATAGCATATACACAATGTAATTAATACCGAAAATATAACAATTAGAATTTTACAATTAAAATTTTATAATTAAACATTTAAATTTGATCAAATCCACCGTTTTATAGCAATTACAAAAAGTACTCGCAGTAAAATCCTATTTATATTCAATTATATACCAAAAATATTGCAATCAGAATTTTATTAAAATAATTAAACATTTAAATTTAATCGATTCTACCGTTTTATAGCAATTATAAAAAGATCTCGCAAGATAATCCTATTTTTATTCACTTTAACACCGCAAATATTACAGTTATAATTTTATTAAAATAATTAAATATTCAAGTTCGATCGAATCTACCGTTTTATAGCAATTAAGCAAAGTAATTAACACCGAAAATATTACAATTAGAACTGTATTGATTTTATTAAATATTTAAATTCGATCTTATCCCCCGTTTAATAGCAATATTAACAAAGTTCTCGAATAAAAATCCTATCTTTTTTCACCTTAACAACGAAAATATTACAATTAAAATATTATTAAAATAATTAAACATTTAAATTCGATCGAATCTACCGTTTTATAGCAATTACAAAAAGTACTCGCATGAAAATTCTATTTATATTCATTTTAACACCCAAAATATTAAAAACAGAATTTTATTAAAATAATTTAACATTTAAATTTGATCGAATCCACCGTTTTATGGAAATTAAACACGGTACTTGCAAAAAAATCTTGTTTATATTTACTTTAACACAGAAAATATTACAAGTGGAATTTTAATAAATTCACTAAACATTTAAATTTGATCGAATACAGCGTTTTATGGCATTTACAAAAAGTACTTGCAGAAAAATCCTATTTATTTTCACTTTAACATAGAAAATATTACAATAAGGATTTTATTAAAACAAAATTCGTTTTATAGTAATTATTAAAAATACTCGCAAGAACATCTTATTAATATTCGTTTAAATATCAGAAATATTACAAACAGAATTTTATTAATATCATTAAACATTTACAAATTGATCGAATCAACCGTTTTATAGCAATTAAACAAATAAATTAAGACCGAAAATATTACAATTAAAGCTTTATTAAAATAATTAAACATTTAAATTCGGTTGAATCCACCGTTTTATCGCAATTTTAAAAAGTACTCGCAATAAAATCTTATTTTTAATTACTTCAACACCGAAAATATTACAAACAAATTTTATTAAAATAACTAAACACTTAAATTCGATCGAATCCACCGTTTTATAGCAATTCCAAAAAGTACTCACAGGAAACTCCTATTTATTTTCATTTTATCACCGAAAATATTACAAACATAATTTTATTAAAATAATTAATCATTTAAATTTGATCGAATCCACCGTTTAATGGAAATTAGACATAGTATTCCCAAAAAAATCCTTATTATATTTACTTTAACACAGAAAATATTACAATCAGAATTTTATTAAAATCACGAAACATTTAAATTTGATCGAATCCAAGGTTAAATTTTATTAAAATAATAATTATCACCGAAAAAATAACAGTTTTATTAAAATAATTTAACATTTGAATTTGATCGAATCCACCCTTTTATAGCAATTACAAACAGCACTCGCAGGAAAATCCTATTTATATTCAATTTAACACCGAAAATATTACAAACAGAATTTTATTAAAATAATTAAATATTTAAATTTGATCGAATCGACCGTTTAATGGCAATTACAAAAAGTACTCGCAAGAAAATCCTATTTATATTCACTTTAACACCGAAAATATTACAATTAGAATTTTATTTAAATAATTAAACATTTGAATTCGATCGAATCTACTATTTTGTAGCAATTAAACAAAATAACACCGAAAATATTACAAGTAGAATTTTATTAAAATAATTAAACATTTGAATTCGATCGAATCAACCATTTTATAGCAATCACAAAAAGTACTCGCAAGAAAATCATATTTATATTCACTTTAACACCCAAAATATTTCAAACAATATTTTATTAAAATTAATTTATAATTTAAATTTTATCGATTCTACCGTTTTATAGCAATTATAAAATAAACTCGCAAGAATTTCCTATTTATATTCATTTTAGCACCGAAAATATTACAATCGGAATTTTACTAAAATAATTTAACATTTAAATTTGATCAAATCCACCGTTTTATAGCAATTACAAAAAGTACTCACAAAATATCCTATTTAAATGCACTTTAACACCGTAAATATTACAATTAGAAATTTATTAAAATTATTTAACATTTAAATTCGATCGAATCTACCGTTTTATAGCAATTACACAAAGTTTTCGCAAGAAAATCCTATTTATATTTACTTTAACACCGAAAATATTACAATTTGAATTATATTAAAATAATCAAATATTTAAATTCGATCAAGTCTACGACTTATAGCATTTACAAAAAGTAATTAACACCGAAAATATTACAATTAGAAAATTATTAAAATCATTAAACATTTAAATTCGATCAAATCCACCGTTTTATAGCAATTAAACAAAGTACTCGCAAGGAAATCCTATTTATATTTACTTTAACACCGAAAATATTACAAAAAGACTTTTATTAAAAAAAATAAACATTTAAATTTGATCGAATCCACCGTTTTATAGCAATTGAAAAAGTACTCGCAGGAAAATCCTATTTAAATATATTTATTTTACACTGAAAATATTACAAAATTTTTTTTTATTAAAATAATTAAACTTTTAAATTCGATCGAATCCACCGTTTGATAGCAAATACAAAAAGGACTCGCAAAAATCCTATTTATATTATAATCCCATTTATATTATTTTACACTGAAAATATTACAAACAGAATTTTATTAAAATAATTAAACATCAAACTTTGATCGAATCCACCATTTAATGGCAATGAAACATAGTAATCGCAAAAAAATCTTGTTTATTTTTACTTTAACACCGAAAATATTACAATTAGAATTACATTAAAATCATTCAACATTTAAAATCGATCGAATCTACCGTTTTATAGCAATTAGAAAAAGTACCAGCAAGAAAATTCTATTTATATTCACTTTAACACCGAAAAAAGTACAGTTAGAATTTTATTAAAAAAATTAAACATTTATATTCGGTCGAATCTACAGTTTTATATTAATTACACAAAGTAATTAACACCGAAAATATTACAATTAGAATTTAAATTCGATCGAATCTACCGTTTTATAGCAATTACAAAAAGTATTCACAGAAAAATTCTATTTATATTCATTTTACGCTGAAAATATTATAAAAAGAATTTTATTAAAATAATTTATTTTTAATGTTTGATCAAATCCACCGTTATATTGCAATTAAACATAGAACTCGCAAAAAATCTTGTTTATATTTACTTTAATACAGAAAATATTACAATTAGAATTATATTAAAATCATTAAACATTTAAATTCGATCGAATCCACCGATTTATAGCAATTAACACCAAAAATATTACAATTAGAATTTAATAAAATAATTTAACATTTAAATTTGATCGAATCCACCGTTTTATAGAAATTACAAAAATTACTCGCAAGAAAATTTTATGTTTATTCACTTTAACACTGAAAATTTTACAGTTAGAATTTTAATAAAAAAAAATCATTTAAATTCGATCGAATCTACAGTTTTATATCAATTACACAAAGTAATTAACACCAAAAATATTACAATTAAAATTTAAATTCGATCGAATCTACCGTTTTATAGCAATTACAAAAAGTACTCGCAGGAAAATACTATTTATATATATTTCTTTTGCACTGAAAATATTACAAAAAGAATTTTATTAAAATAATTAAATATTAATCTTTGATTGAATCCACCGTTATATGGCAACTAAACATAAAACTCGCAAAAAAATCTTGTTTATATTCACTTTAACACAGAAAATAGTACAATTAGAATTATATTAAAATCATTAAACATTTAAATTCGATCGAATCCACCAATTTATAGCAATTGAACAAGGTAATTAACACTAAAAATATTACAATTAGAATTTTATTACAATAATTTAACATTTAAAATCGATTGAATCCACCGTTTTATGGAAATTACAAAAAGTACTTGCAAGAAAATCCTATTTATATTCACTTTAACACAGAAAATATTACAATTAGAATTTTAATAAAATTATCAAACATTTAAATTCGATCGAATCTACCGTTTTATAGCAATTACACAAAGTAATTAACACCGAAACTATTACAATTAGAATTTTATTAAAATAATTAAACATTCAAGTTCAATCGAATCCACCGTTTTCTAGCAATTACAAAAAGTACTCGAAGGAAAATCCAATTTATGTTTACTTTATCTACGAAAATATTACAAACATAATAAAATTATTTTATTTGTAATAAAATAATTTAACATTTAAATTCGATCGAATCTACTGTTTTATAGCAATTCCAAAAAGTACTCGCAGGAAAATCCTATTTATATTCATTTAAGCACCGAAAATATTACAATTAGAATTTTTTTAAATAATTGAACGTTTACATTTGATCGAATTAACCGTATTATAGCAATTAAACATAGTACTCGCAAAAAAATCCTGTTTATATTTACTTTAGCAGAGAAAATATTACAATTAGAATTGTATTCAAACCATTGAACATTTAAATTCGATCGAATCCACCGTTTCATAGCAATTAAAAACAGTACTCGCATACAAATCCTATTTATATTTTCTTTAACACTGAAAATATTACAAACAGAATTTTATTCAAATAATTAAACATTTAAATTTGATCGAATCTACCGTTTTATATTAATTACAAAAAGTAATCTCAGGAAAATCCTATTTATATTCACTTTAACACCGAAAATATTAAAATAAAAATTTAATTAATAATCACACATTTAAATTCGATCGAGTCGACCGTTTTATAGCAATTACAAAAAGTGCTCGCAAGAAAATTCTATTTTTATTCACTTTAACACCGTAAATATTACATACAAAATTTTATTAAAGTAATTAAACATTTACATTTGATCGAAACCACAGTTTTATGGCAATTAAACATAGAACTCACAAGAAAATCCTATTTATATTTACTTTAACACAGAAAATATTATTACTAGAAATTTATTAAAATCATTAAACATTTAAATTCGATCGAATCTACCGATTTATAGCAATTAAACAAAGTAATTTACACCAAAAATATTACAATCAAAATTTTATTAAAATAATCAAATATTTAAATTCGATCGAATCTACCGTTTTATAGCAATTACAACAAGTACTCGCATGAAAATCCTATTTATATTCACTTTAACACCGTAAATAATTCAATTAGAATATTATTAAAATAATTAAACATTTAAATTTGATCGAATCCACCGTTTTATTGCAATTAAAAACTGTACTCGCAGGAAAATCCTATTTATTTTCATTTTAACACCAAACATATTATAAACAGAATTTTATTAAAATAATTAAACATTTAAATTTGATCGAGTCCACCGTTTTATGGCAATTAAACATAGTACTCACAAGAAAATCCTCTTTATATTTACTTTAACACAGAAAATATTACAATGAGAAGTTTATTAAAATCATTTAACATTTAAATTTGATCGAATCCACCGACTTATAGCAATTAAACAAAGTAATTAACACCAAAAATATTACAATTAGTACTATATTAAAATAATTAAACATTTAAATTCGATCGAATCTACCATTTTATAGCAATTACAAAAAGTACTCGCATGAAAATCCTATTTATATTCACTTTAACACCAAAAATATTACAATTAGAATTTAATTAAAATAATTTAACATTTAAATTTGATCGAATCTTCTCTTTTATAGAAATTAGAAAAAATAATCGCAAGAAAATGCTTTTTATATTCATTTTAACACTGAAAATATTACTAACGGAATTTTATCAGCATAATTAAACATTTAAATTTGATCGAATCCATCATTTTATAGCAATTAAAAAAAGTACTCACAAAAAAATCATATTTATTTTCACTTTAATACGGCAAATATTACAATTAGAATTTTATTAAAATAAATTAACATTTAAATTCGATCAAATCCACCGTTTTATGGCAATTACAAAAAGTACTCGCAAGAGAATCCTATTTATATTCATTTTAACACCGAAAATATTACTATTAGAATTTTATTAAAATCATCAAACATTTAAATTCAATCAAATCTTCCGTTTTATAGCAATTAAACAAAGTTAATAACACCGTAAGAATTACTAACAAAATTTTATTAAAATAATCAAATATTTAAATTCGATCGAATCCATCGTTTTATTTATAATTACAAAAAGTATTTGCATGAAAATCCTATTCATATTCACTTTAACACCAAAAATATTGCAAACGAAATTTTATTAAAATAGTTAAACATTTCAAATCGATCGAATCTACCCTTTTATAGCAATTACAAACAGCACTTGAAGGAAAATCTTATTTATATTCATTTTATCACCGAAAATATTACAAACGAAATTTCATTAATATAATTAAACATTTAAATTCGACCGAATCTACCGTTTTATAGCAATTACAAAAAATACTCGCAAGAAAATTTTTTAATATTTACTTTAACACCGAAAATATTACAAACAGATTTTATTATATTAAATAAACATTTAACTTTGATCGAATCCACTGTTTTATGGCAATTAAACATAGTACTCACAAAAAAATCCTGTTATTTTTTAACACAGAAACTTTAAAATTTAGAAATTTATTAAAATAATTAAACATTTAAATTCGATCGAATCTACCGTTTTATAGCAAGGACTCGCAAAAAAATCCTATTTCTATTCACTTAACCACCGAAATTATAACAAACAGAATTTTATTAAAATAATTTAACATTTAAATTTGATCGATTCTACCGTTTAATAGCAATTATAAAAAATACTCGCAAGAAAATCCTATTTATATTCACTTTAACACCTTAAATATTACAAAAAGAATTTTATTAAAATAATTAAACATTTAAATTTGATCGAATCCACGGTTATATAGCAATTACAAAAAGTACTCGCAAGAAAATCCTATTTATATTCACTTTAACACCGAAAATATTACAAACAGAGTTTTATTAAAATAATTAAACATTTCGATCAAATTCGATCGAATTTACCGTTTTATAGCAATTAAACATAGTACTCGCAAGAAAATCCTGTTTATATTTTCTTTAACACAGAAAATATTACAAAAAGAATTTTATTAAAATCATTAAACATTTAAAATCGAATGAATCCACCGTTTTATAGCAATTACAAAAAGTACTCACAGGAAAATCCTATTTATATTCATTTTTATACTGAAAATATTACAATTAGACTTTTATTAAAATAATTGAACATTTACATTTGATCGAAACCACAGTTTTAAGGCAATTAAACATAGAACTCACAAGAAAATCCTTTATATATTTACTTTAACACAGAAAATATTACAACTAGAAATTTATTAAAATCATTAAACATTTAAATTCGATCGAATCCACCGATTTATAGCAATTAAACAAAGTAATTAATACCAAAAATATTACAATCAAAATTTTATTAAACTAATTATATATTTAAATTCGATCGAATCTACCGTTTTATAACAATTACAACAAGTACTCACACGCATGAAAATCCTATTTATATTCACTTTAACACCGTAAATAATTCAATTAGAATATTATTAAAATAATTAAACATTTAAATTTGATCGAATCCACCGTTTTATTGCAATTAAAAACTGTACTCGCAGGAAAATCCTATTTATTTTCATTTTAACAACAAACATATTATAAACAGAATTTTATTAAAATAATTAAACATTTAAATTTGATCGAGTTCACCGTTTTATGGCAATTAAACATAGTATTCGCAATAAAATCTAGTTGATATTTACTTTAACACCGAACATATTACAATTAGAATTTTAGTAAAATAATTAAACCTTTAAATTCGATTGAATCCAACGTTTTATAGCAATTACAAAAAGTACTCGCAAAAACATCCTATTTATTTTCACTTTAACACTGAAAATATAACAAACAGATGTTTATTAAAATAATCAAACATTTAAATTCGAACGAGTTTTATAGCAATTACACAAAGTAATTAAATACGAAAATATTACAACTCGAATTTTATTAAAATCACTAAACATTTAAATTCGATCAAATCCACCGATTTATAGCAATTAAACAAAGTAATTAACACCGAAAATATTACAATTAAAATTTTATTAAAATAATTAAACATTTAAATTCGATCGAATCTACCGTTTTATAGCAATTATAACAAGTACTCGCATGAAAATCCTATTCATATTCACTTTAACACCGAAAATATTACAATCAGAATTTTATTAAAATAATTTAACAATTGAAATTTGATCAAAACCACCGTTTAATAGCAATTACAAAAGTACTTGCAAGGAAATCCTTTTTATATTCATTTTAACACCGAAAACATTACAAGTAGATTTATATTAAAATAATTTAATAATTTAAATTTGATCAAAACCACCGTTTTATAGTAATTACAAACAGTACTCGCAGAAAAGTCATATTTATATTCATTTTAACACCGAAAATATTACAAATAGAATTTTATTAAAATAATTAAACATTAAAATTTGATCGAAACCACCGTTTTATGGCAATTAAACATAGTACTCACAAGAAAATCCTCTTTATATTTACTTTAACACAGAAAATATTACAATGAGAAGTTTATTAAAATCATTTAACATTTAAATTTGATTGAATCCACCGATTTATAGCAATTAAACAAAGTAATTAACACCAAAAATATTACAATTAGTACTATATTAAAATAATTAAACATTTAAATTCGATCGAATCTACCATTTTATAGCAATTACAAAAAGTACTCGCATGAAAATCCTATTTATATTCACTTTAACACCAAAAATATTACAATTAGAATTTAATTAAAATAATTTAACATTTAAATTTGATCGAATCTTCTCTTTTATAGAAATTAGAAAAAATAATCGCAAGAAAATGCTTTTTATATTCATTTTAACACTGAAAATATTACTAACGGAATTTTATCAGCATAATTAAACATTTAAATTTGATCGAACCCATCATTTTATAGCAATTAAAAAAAGTACTCACAAAAAAATCATATTTATTTTCACTTTAATACGGCAAATATTACAATTAGAATTTTATTAAAATAAATTAACATTTAAATTCGATCAAATCCACCGTTTTATGGCAATTACAAAAAGTACTCGCAAGAGAATCCTATTTATATTCATTTTAACACCGAAAATATTACTATTAGAATTTTATTAAAATCATCAAACATTTAAATTCAATCAAATCTTCCGTTTTATAGCAATTAAACAAAGTTATTAACACCGTAAGAATTACTAACAAAATTTTATTAAAATAATCAAATATTTAAATTCGATCGAATCCATCGTTTTATTTATAATTACAAAAAGTATTTGCATGAAAATCCTATTCATATTCACTTTAACACCAAAAATATTGCAAACGAAATTTTATTAAAATAGTTAAACATTTCAAATCGATCGAATCTACCCTTTTATAGCAATTACAAACAGCACTCGAAGGAAAATCTTATTTATATTCATTTTATCACCGAAAATATTACAAACGAAATTTCATTAATATAATTAAACATTTAAATTCGACCGAATCTACCGTTTTATAGCAATTACAAAAAATACTCGCAAGAAAATTTTTTAATATTTACTTTAACACCGAAAATATTACAAACAGATTTTATTATATTAAATAAACATTTAACTTTGATCGAATCCACTGTTTTATGGCAATTAAACATAGTACTCACAAAAAAATCCTGTTATTTTTTAACACAGAAACTTTAACATTTAGAAATTTATTAAAATAATTAAACATATAAATTCGATCGAATCTACCGTTTTATAGCAAGGACTCGCAAAAAAATCCTATTTCTATTCACTTAACCACCGAAATTATAACAAACAGAATGTTATTAAAATAATTTAACATTTAAATTTGATCGATTCTACCGTTTAATAGCAATTATAAAAAATACTCGCAAGAAAATCCTATTTATATTCACTTTAGCACCTTAAATATTACAAAAAGAATTTTATTAAAATAATTAAACATTTAAATTTGATCGAATCCACGGTTATATAGCAATTACAAAAAGTACTCGCAAGAAAATCCTATTTATATTCACTTTAACATCGAAAATATTACAAACAGAGTTTTATTAAAATAATTAAACATTTCGATCAAATTCGATCGAATTTACCGTTTTATAGCAATTAAACATAGTACTCGCAAGAAAATCCTGTTTATATTTTCTTTAACACAGAAAATATTACAAAAAGAATTTTATTAAAATCATTAAACATTTAAAATCGAATGAATCCACCGTTTTATAGCAATTACAAAAAGTACTCACAGGAAAATCCTATTTATATTCATTTTTATACTGAAAATATTACAATTAGACTTTTATTAAAATAATTGAACATTTACATTTGATCGAAACCACAGTTTTATGGCCATTAAACATAGAACTCACAAGAAAATCCTTTATATATTTACTTTAACACAGAAAATATTACAACTAGAAATTTATTAAAATCATTAAACATTTAAATTCGATCGAATCCACCGATTTATAGCAATTAAACAAAGTAATTAATACCAAAAATATTACAATCAAAATTTTATTAAACTAATTATATATTTAAATTCGATCGAATCTACCGTTTTATAACAATTACAACAAGTACTCACACGCATGAAAATCCTATTTATATTCACTTTAACACCGTAAATAATTCAATTAGAATTTTATTAAAATAATTAAACATTTAAATTTGATCGAATTCACCGTTTTATTGCAATTATTTTATGAAATCAATGCTGGTGTACCGCAAGGTTCATCTTTGTCGCCTACCTTATTTTTGATCTATATCAATGATATTTTTAAATTGGCATCATGTGATATCCACTCTTTTGCTGATGATACTACAGTGTCTGCTTCTATTGAGTTTAATAGCCAAAAGGACTGTAATTCTCATTTATCTTGCTCTCGTCAAATTATGCATAATTCACTTCTTACTTGCATTAACCAGGTCATTGAATGGGGCAAATCTAATAGGGTAGAATTTAATCCACAGAAATTCCAAGCGTGTCTTTTTTCACAAAAAAAAATTCAAAATTATGTTCCACCCATAATAAACGGAATTCAAATTAATAGGTCGTCCTCTCTTAGAATGTTGGGCTTAAACATTTCGAGTGATCTTTCTTGGAAAGAACATATATATTCTATTGCAAAAAAAGCTAGTCAGTATCTGGGTTTCATTAGACGGTGTAACTTTTATTTTACCCCTATAGAAGTTCTTAAGTTATACAAGGCATATGTTAGGCCCATTATGGAATTTAATTCATTTGTCTGGGGTGGTGCTCCAAGATCAAATCTCAATTGTCTCGATAAAATTCAAAATAGAGTTATTCACATGATTAACGATAAAAATATTGCTTTATCAATTGACTCATTAGAACACAGACGCAAAGTAGGTGCTTTATCGCTTTTTTACAAATATTATTTTGGTCACTGTTCTTCCGAAATTAAATCTCTAATACCAGCGGCGTTTGTCAACAGGGCTCCCACTCGTTTTGGTTCAAAGCAACATAGCTTCGCCTTAGATATAACCAGATGTAGAACTAACCATTTTAAATCTTCATTTTTCCCTAGAGTCACCTCTCTGTGGAATCAAATAGATCCGTCGGTCTTTCCTGCAATATTTAATTTACAGGTGTTCAAGAGGAACCTTCACGCCTACTTAAAGAAACAAGCACCCCGTGAAGATTAAATATTGTTTTATATTTACTTGTAATATTTTCTCGGTCAGGGTTTTATGTAGTTTTCCCTGACCATAATGCATTGATAAAATTGGTTTTAATGTGTCGGTCGTTGTATGTTTGTGAGCGTTATTCACCTTAAAATGAAAATCAATGCATTACAGAAATTTGAGAAAATAAATTGAAACCGGCTACATACGTGATGAATGTAATGTTTATTGTAAATTACATTCATTCAGTCTTTAAATTAATTGTAATAAAGGGTTTTAACCCACCATGTTGCCGTGGCGTAAGCCATTAAGGGAATTATCTCTAGGCAATGTGTTAATCTAAAAAAAAAAAAAAAAAAAAAAATTAAAATCTGTACTCGCAGGAAAATCCTATTTATATTCATTTTAACACCGAAAATATTACAATTAGAATTTTATTAAAATAATTAAGTATTTAAATTCGATCGCTTCTACCGTTTTATAGCAATTATAAAAAATATTACAAACGGAATTTAATTTTTTTTTTTTTTTTTTACATAATAATTATTTAACATTGATAGATTTCTAATCTACAGAATTTAAAAAAAAAAAAAACCAATTAATTAAAATAATTAATTATTTAAATTCGATCGAATCAAAAGTTTTATAGCAATTACAAACAGTACTTGCAGGAAAATGTTATTTAAATTCATTTTAACACCAAAAATATTACAATCAGAATTTTATTAAAATAATTAAACATAAAAAATTTGATCGAATCCACCGTTTTATGGCAATTAAACATAGTATTCGCAATAAAATCTAGTTAATATTTACTTTAACACCGAACATATTACAATTAGAATTTTAGTAAAATAATTAAACCTTTAAATTCGATCAAATCCACCGATTTATAGCAATTAAACAAAGTAATTAACACCAAAAATATTATAATTAGAATTTTATTAAAATAGTTTAACATTTAAATTCGATCGACTCTACCGTTTTATAGCAATTACAAAAAGTACTCGCAAGAAACTCCAATTTAAATTCATTTTAACAGCAAAAATATTACAATTAGAATTTTATTAAAATAATTAAATATTTAAATTCAATCGATTCTACCATTTTATAGAAATTACAAACAGTACTCGCAGAAAAATTCTATTTATATTCAGTTTAACACCGAAAATATTACAAACAAAATTTTATTAAAATAATTAAACATTTAAATTCGATCGAATCTACCGTTTTATAGCAATTACAAAAAATACTCACAAGAAAATTCTAATAATATTCACTTTAACAACGAAAATATTATAAATAGAATTTTATTAAAATAATTAAACATTTGAATTTAATCGAAACTAGCGTTTTATAGTAATAACTAAAAAGTACTCAGGAAAATCCTATTAATATTCATTTTACACCGAAAATATTACAAACAGAAGTTTATTAAAATAATTAAACATTTAACTTTGATCGAATCCACGGTTATATAGCAATTACAGAAAGTACTCGCAAGAAAATCCTATTTATATTCACTTTAACACCGAAAATATTACAAATATAATTTTATTAAAATAATTAAACATTTAAATTTGATCGAATCCACCGTTTTATAGCAATTACAAACAAAATTCGCAAGAAAATCTTATTTATATTCACTTTAACACCGAAAATATTACAATTAGAATTTTATTAAAATAATCAAACATTTCGATCGATTCTTCCGTTGTATAGCAATTACAAAAAGGACTCGCATGAAAATCCTATTTATATTCATTTTTACACCTATTACAATGTAATTTTATAACTATTACAATTATTTTGAAAGTATTACAATTATAATTTTATTAAAATAATTAAACATTTACATATAATTGAAACCTCCGTTTTATGGCAAATTAAAATAGTTTTCGCCAAAAAAATCCTGTTTATATTTACTTTAACACTAAAAATATTACAAACAGAATTTTATTAAAATAATTAAACATTTAAATTCCATCGATTCTTCCATTTTATAGCAATTACAAAAAGTACTCGCAGGAAAATCCTATTTATATATATTAATTTTACACTGGAAATATTACAAAAAGAACTTATTAAATTAATTAAACTTTATTCTTTGATCGAATCCACCGTTATATAGCAATTAAACACAGAACACGCAACAAAATCTTGTTTATATTTACTTTAGCACTTTCATACTCGCAAGAAAATCCTATTTATATTCATTTTAATACCGAAAATATTACAAACAGCATTTTATTAATATAATTAAACATTTAAATTTGATCGAATCCACCGTTTTATGGATATTAAACATAGTAATCGCAAAAAAATCGTATTTATATTTACTTTAACACAGAAAATATTACAAACAGAGTTTTATTAAAATAATTTAACATTTAAATTCGATCGAGTCTACCGATTTATAGCAATTAAACAAAGTAATTAACATCAAAATTATTACAATTAGAATTATATTATAATCATTAAACATTTAAATTCGATCCAATCCACCGATTTATAGCAATTAACTAAGGTAAATAACAATAAAAACATTACAATTAGAATTTTATTAAAATAATTTAACATTTAAATACGATCGAATCCTCCGTTTTATGGCAATTACAAAAAGTACTTGCTAATCTTATTTATATTCACATTAACACCGAAAATATTACAATTAGAATTTTAATAAAATAATCAAACATTTAAATTCGATCAAGTCTGCTGTTTTATAGCAATTACACATAGTAATTAACACCGAAAATATTACAATTAGAATTTTATTAAAATAATTAAGCATTTAAGATCGATCAAATTTACCGTTTTATTGCAATTACAAAAAGTCCTCGAAGCAATATCCAATTTATGTTTACTTTAACACCGAAAATATTACAAACAGAATTGTATTAAAATAATTAAACATTTAAATTCGATCGAATCTACTGTTTTATACCAATAAAAAAAGTACTCGCAGGAACATCCTTTTTATATTCATTTTAGCACCGAAAATATTACAATTATAATTTTTTTTTAATGATTGAACTTTTACGTTTGATGCACCGTTTTATAGCAATTAAACCTAATACTCGCAAAAAAATCCTGTTTATATTTATTTTAGCACAGAAAATATTACAATTAAAATTGTATTCAAATCATTAAACATTTAAATTCGATCGAATCCACCATTTTATAGCAATTAAAAAACAGTACTCGCATGAAAATCCTATTTATATTTCCTTTAACACCGAAAATATTACAAAAAGAATTTTGTCCAAATAATTAAACATTTAAATTTGATCGAATCTACCGTTTTATATTAATTACAAAAAGTACTCTCAGGAAAATTATATTTATATTCACTTTAACAACGAATATATTAAAATTAAAATTTTATTAAAGTAATCAAACATTTAAATTCGATCACGTCGAGCGTTTTATAGCAATTACAAAAAGGACTCGCAAGAAAATCCTATTTTTATTCACTTAATCACCGAAAATATTTCATACAAAATTTTATTGAAATAATCAAACATTTAAATTTGATCGAATTCACCGTTTTAATGCAAAATAAAGTACTCGCAAGAAAATCCTATTTATATTCATTTTAAAACCGAAAATGTTACAAACAGAATTTTATTAAAATAATTAAACATTTAAATTAGATTGAATCCACCGTTTTATAGCAATTAAATATAGAACTCGTATGAAAATCCTATTCAAATTCACTTTAACACACAAAATAATACAAACAAAATTTTAATAAAATAATTTAACATTTAAATTGGATCGAATCTACCGTTTTATAGCAATTACAAAAAGGACTTGTATGAAAACCCTATTTATATTTTATTTAACACCAAAAATATTCAAATAGAATATTATTAAAATAATTAAACATTTAAATTCCATTGAATCTACCGTTTTATAGCAATGACAAAAAGTAATCGAAAGAAATTGCTTTTTATATTCATTTTAACACCGAAAATATTACAAACAGAATTTTATTAAAATAATTAAACTTTTAAATTTGATCGAATCCACCGTTTTATAGCAATTAATTATAGTATTCGCAAAAAAATCTGGTTTATGTTTACTTTAACACAGAAAATTTTACAATTAGAATTATATTAAAATCATTAAACATTTAAATTATATTGATCCACCGATTTATAGCAATTAAACCAAGTATTTGACACCGAAAATATTACAATTTGAATTTTATTAAAATAAACATTTAAATTTGATCGAATCCATCGTTTTATAGTTATTACAAAAAGTACTAGCAGAAAAATCCTATTCATATTCATTTTAACACCGTAAATTTTACAAACGAAATTTTATTAAAAAAATTAAACTTTTAAATTCAACGTGTAATTATTACAAACGGAATTTTATTAAAATAATTAAACATTTAAATTTGATCAAATCTACCATTTAATAGCAATTACAAAAAGTACTCACAAGAAAATCCAATTTATATTCACTTTAACACCCAAAATATTACAATAAGAATTTTCTTAAAATAATTACACATTTAAATTCAATTGAATCTACCGTTTTGTGGGAATTGCAAAAAGTTCTTGAATGAAAATCCTATTTATATTCAATTTAACATTGAAAATATTTCAATCAGAATATTATTTTAATAATTAAAATTTAAATTCGATCGAACTTATCGATTTATAGCAATTAAACCAAATATTCGTATGCAAATCGTATTTATTTATACTTTAACACCTAACACTTTACAATTAGAATTTTATTCAAAATAACTTACTGTTTAAATTCGATCGAACCTACCGTTTACAAAAAGGTTTCGCAGGAAAATTCTATTAATATTCATTTAAATACCGAAAATATCTCAAATGGAATTTTATTATAATAATTAAATATTAAAATTTGATCGAATCCACGGTTTTATGGTAATTACAAAAAATACTCACAAAGAAATTCAATTTATATTTACTTAAACACCGAAAATATTACAATTAGAATTTTATAGAAATAATTAAACATTTAAATTCGCTCGAATCTATCGTTATATAGCAATTATTAAAAAATACTCAAAAGAAAATCCTATTTATATTCATTTTAACACCTAAAATATAACAAACGGAATTTTAATAAAATAATTAAATATTTATAAACGATTGAATCTACCGTTTTATAGCAAATACATACAGTAATTAACACTGAAAATAGTACAAACAGAATTTTATTAAAACAATTAAACATTCAAATTCGATCAAATTTACTGTTTCATAGCAATTACAAAAAGCACTCGCAATAAAATCCTATTTATATTCACTTAAGCACCACAAATATTACAATTAGAATTTTAATAAAATAATTAAACATTCAAATTCGATCGGATCTACCGTTTTATAGCAATTAAACAAAGTAATTAACACCGAAAATATTATAATTTGGATTTTATTAAAATAATTAAACATTTAAATTCGATCGAATCTACGGTTTTATAGCAATTAAACAAAGCAATTACTCGCATAGCAATTACTCGCATGAATATCCTATTTATATTTACTTTAACACCGAAAGTATTACAAAAAGAATTTTATTAAAATAATTATACATTTAAACTCGATCGATTCTACCGTTTTATAGCAATTAAAAAAATACTCGCAAGAAAATCCTATTTATATTCATTTTAACACTGAAATCCGATTACAAACGGAATTTTATTAGTATAACTACACATTTAAATTCGATCGAATCAACCGTTTTATGGCAATTACAAAAAGTACTCGCAAAAAAATCTTATTTATATTCATTTTACACTGAAAATATTACAAACAGAATTTTATTAAATAATTAAACATTCAACTTTGATCGAATCCACCGTTTTATGGCAATTAAACATGGTACTCGCAAAAAAAGTCCTTTTTATATTCACTTTAACACAGAAAATATTACAATTAGAATTATATTAGAATCATTTAACATTTAAATTCGATCGAATTTACAGATTTATAGCAATTAAACAAAATAATTAACAGCGAAAATATTATAGTTAGAATTTTATTAAAACAATTAAACATTTAAATTCGATCGAATCTATCTTTTTATAGCAATTACAAAAAGTATCCACAAGAAAATCCTATTTAACACCGAAAATATTACAATTAGAATTGTATTAAAAATATAAACATTTAAATTCGATCGAGTCTACCGTTTTATAGTAATTACACAACGAAATTTATACTGAAAATATTACAATTAGAATTTTACTGAAATAGCTAAACATTTAAATTTGATCGAATCCACAGTTTTATAGCAATTACAAAAAGAAATCGCAAGAAAATCCTATTTATATATACTTTAACACCGAAAATATTACAATTAGAAATTTATTAAATAAGTAAACATTTAAATTCGATCGAGTCTATCGTTTTATAGCAATTACACAATGTAATTAATACCGAAAATATAACAATTAGAATTTTACAATTAGAATTTTATAATTAAACATTTAAATTTGATCGAATCCACCGTTTTATAGCAATTACAAAAAGTACTCGCAGTAAAATCCTATTTATATTCACTTAAACACCAAAAATATTGCAATCAGAATTTTATTAAAATAATTAAACATTTAAATTTAATCGATTCTACCGTTTTATAGCAATTATAAAAAGAACTCGAAAGAAAATCTTATTTACATTCACTTTAACACCGCAAATATTAAAGTTAGAATTTTATTAAAATAATTAAATATTCAAATTCGATCGAATCTACCGTTTTATAGCAATTAAACAAAGTAATTAACACCGAAAATATTACAATTAGAATTATATTAAAATCATTAAAAATTTAAATTCGATCGGATTTTCCGATTTAAAGCAATTAAACAAAATAATTAACACCGAAAATATTACAGATAGAATTTTATTAAAATAATTTAACATTTAAATTCGATCGAATCTACCGTTTTATAGAAATAACAAAAAGTACTAGCAAGAAAATTCTATTTATATTCACTTTAACACCGCAAATATTACAGTTAGAATTTTATTAAAATAATTAAATATTCAAGTTTGATCGAATCTACCGTTTTATAGCAATTAAACAAAGTAATTAACACCGAAAATATTACAATTAGAATTGTATTAAATTCATTAAATATTTAAATTCGATCTTATCCATCGTTTTATAGCAATTAAACAAAGTACTCGAATAAAAATCCAATCTTTTTTCACCTTAACAACGAAAATATTACAATTAAAATATTATTAAAATAATTAAACATTTAAATTCGATCGAATCCAACATTTTATAGCAATTACAAAAAGTACTCGCATGAAAAACCTATTTATATTCATTTTAACACCCAAAATATTAAAAACAGAATTTTATTAAAATAATTTAACATTTAAATTTGATCAAATCCACAGTTTTATAGCAATTCCTAAAAGTACTCAAAGGAAAATCTTACTTATTTTCAGTTTACCACCGAAAATATTACAAACATAATTTTATTAAAATAATTTAACATTTAAATTTGATCGAATCCACCGTTTTATGGAAATTAGACATAGTAATCGCAAAAAAATCTGATTATATTTACTTTAACACAGAATATATTACAATCAGAATTTTATTAAAATCACGAAACATTTAAATTTGATCGAATCCTAGGTTATATAGCAATTACAAAAAGAACTAGCAAGAAAATCCTATTTATATTCACTTTATCACCGAAAAAATAACAGTATTATTTACATAATTTAACATTTTAATTTGATCGAATCCACTCTTTTATAGCAATTACAAACAGTACTTGCAGGAAAATTCCATTTATATTCAATTTAACACCGAAAATATTACAAACAGAATTTTATTAAAATAATTAAACATTTAAATTTGATCGAATCCACCGTTTAATGGCAATTACAAAAAGTATTCGCAAGAAAATCCTATTTATATTCACTTTAACACCGAAAATATTATAATTAGAATTTTATTTAAATAATTAAACATTTGAATTCGATCGAATCTACTATTTTGTAGCAATTAAACAAAATAACACCGAAAATATTACAAGTAGAATTTTATTAAAATAATTAAACATTTGAATTCGATCGAATCTACCATTTTATAGCAATCACAAAATGAACTCGCAAGAAAATCATATTTATATTCACTTTAACACCCAAAATATTACATACAATATTTTATTAAAATTAATTTATAATATAAATTTTATCGATTCTACCGTTTTATAGCTATTATAAAATATACTCGCAAGAATTTTTATTTTTATTCATTTTAACACCGAAAATATTACAATCGGAATTTTATTAAAATACTTAAACATTTAAATTTGATCAAATCCATCGTTTTATAGCAATTACAAAAAGTACTCACAAAAATTCCTATTTATATGCACTTTAACACCTTAAATATTACAATTAGAATTTTATTAAAATAATTTAACATTTAAATTTAATCGAATCTACCGTTTTATAGCAATTACACAAAGTTTTCGCAAGAAAATCCTATTTATATTTACTTTAACACCGAAATTATTACAATTTGAATTATATTAATATAATCAAATATTTAAATTCGATCAAGTCTACGACTTATAGCATTTACAAAAAGTAATTAACACCGAAAATATTACAATTAGAAAATTATTAAAATCATTAAACATTTAAATTCGATCAAATCCACCGTTTTATAGCAATTAAACAAAGTACTCGCATAGAAATCCTATTTATATTTACTTTAACACCTAAAATATTACAAAAAGAATTTTATTAAAACCAATAAACATTTAAATTTGATCGAATCCACCGTTTTATAGCAATTGAAAAAGTACTCACAGGAAAATCCTATTTAAATATATTTATTTTACACTGAAAATAATTAAACTTTTAAATTCGAATTTCAAAATCCACAGTTTTATAGCAAACACAAAAAGTACTCGCAAAAAAACCTATTTATATTATAATCCCATTTATATTATTTTACACTGAAAATATTACAAACAGAAATTTATTAAATAATTAAACATTTAACTTTGATCGAATCCACCATTTAATGGCAATGAAACATGGTATTCGCAAAAAAAGTCCTTTTTATATTCACTTTAACACAGAAAATATTACAATAAGAATTATATTAAAATCATTTAACATTTAAATTCGATCGAATTTACAGATTTATAGCAATTAAACAAAATAATTAACAGCGAAAATATTATAGTTAGAATTTTATTAAAACAATTAAACATTTAAATTCCATCGAATCTACCGTTTTATAGCAATTACAAAAAGTATCCACAAGAAAATCCTATTTAACATCGAAAATATTACAATTAGAATTGTATTATGCAAAAGTAAACATTTAAATTCGATCGAGTCTACCGTTTTATAGCAATTACACAATGTAATTTATACCGAAAATATTACTAGAATTTTACTGAAATAGCTAAACATTTAAATTTGATCGATTCCACAGTTTTATAGCAATTACAAAAAGAAATCGCAAGAAAATCCTATTTATATATACTTTAACACCGAAAATATAACAATTAGAAATTTATTAAATAAGTAAACATTTAAATTCGATCGAGTCTATCGTTTTATAGCAATTACACAATGTAATTAATACCGAAAATATAACAATTAGAATTTTACAATTAGAATTTTATAATTAAACATTTAAATTTGATCGAATCCACCGTTTTATAGCGATTACAAAAAGTACTCGCAGTAAAATCCTATTTATATTCACTTAAACACCAAAAATATTGCAATCAGAATTTTATTAAAATAATTAAACATTTAAATTTAATCGATTCTACCGTTTTTTAGCAATTATAAAAAGAACTCGAAAGAAAATCCTCTTTACATTCACATTAACACCGCAAATATTACAGTTAGAATTTTATTAAAATAATTAAATATTCAAATTCGATCGAATCTACCGTTTTATAGCAATTAAACAAAGTAATTAACACCGAAAATATTACAATTAGAATTATATTAAAATCATTAAACATTTAAATTCGATCGGATTTTCCGATTTAAAGCAATTAAATAAAATAATTAAGACCGAAAATATTACAGTTAGAATTTTATTAAAATAATTTAACATTTAAATTCGATCGAATCTACCGTTTTATAGAAATAACAAAAAGTACTAGCAAGAAAATTCTATTTATATTCACTTTAACACCGCAAATATTACAGTTAGAATTTTATTAAAATAATTAAATATTCAAGTTTGATCGAATCTACCGTTTTATAGCAATTAAACAAAGTATTTAACACCGAAAATAGTACAATTAGAATTGTATTAAATTCATTAAATATTTTAATTCGATCTTATCCATCGTTTTATAGCAATTAAACAAAGTACTCGAATAAAAATCCAATCTTTTTTTACCTTAACAACGAAAATATTACAATTAAAATATTATTAAAATAATTAAACATTGAAATTCGATCGAATCCAACATTACTCGCAAAAAAATCTTGTTTATATTTACTTTAACACAGAAAATATTACAAGTAGAATTTTAATAAATTCACTAAACATTTAAATTTGATCGAATACACCGTTTTATGGCATTTACAAAAAGTACTTGCAGGAAAATCCTATTTATATTCACTTTAACATAGAAAATATTACAATTAGAATTTTATTAAAATAAAATTCATTTTAAAGCAATTATAAAAAATACTCGCAAGAACATCTTATTAATATTCGTTTTAACATCGGAAATATTACAAACAGAATTTTATTAAAATAAACATTTAAATTAGATTTAATCCACCGTTTCATAGCAATTAAAAATAGCACTCATATGAAAATCTTATTTATATTTTCTTTAACACCGAAAATATTACAATTAGAACTTTATTAAAATAATTTAACATTTAAATTCGATTGAATCCACCGTTTTATTGCAATTTTAAAAAGTACTCGCATTAAAATCGTTTTTATATTTACTTTAACACAGAAAATATTACAAGCAAAATTTTAATAAAATAATTAAACATTTAAATTTGATCGAATCCACAGTTTTATAGCAATTCCTAAAAGTACTCAAAGGAAAATCCTACTTATTTTCAGTTTACCACCGAAAATATTACAAACATAATTTTATTAAAATAATTTAACATTTAAATTTGATCAAATCCACCGTTTTATGGAAATTAGACATAGTAATCGCAAAAAAAATCTGATTATATTTACTTTAACACAGAATATATTACAATCAGAATTTTATTAAAATCACGAAACATTTAAATTTGATCGAATCCTAGGTTATATAGCAATTACAAAAAGAACTAGCAAGAAAATCCTATTTATATTCACTTTAACACCGAAAATATTATAATTAGAATTTTATTTAAATAATTTAACATTTGAATTCGATCGAATCTACTATTTTGTAGCAATTAAACAAAATAACACCGAAAATATTACAAGTAGAATTTTATTAAAATAATTAAACATTTGAATTCGATCGAATCTACCATTTTATAGCAATCACAAAATGTACTCGCAAGAAAATCATATTTATATTTACTTTAACAACACCCAAAATATTACAAACAATATTTTATTAAAATTAATTTATAATATAAATTTTATCGATTCTACCGTTTTATAGCAATTATAAAATATACTCGCAAGAATTTCTATTATTATTCAATTTAACACCGAAAATATTACAATCGGAATTTTATTAAAATAATTAATTATTTAAATTTGATCAAATCCACCGTTTTATAGCAATTACAAAAAGTTTTCGCAAGAAAATCCTATTTATATTTACTTTAACACCGAAAATATTACAATTTGAATTATATTAAAATAATCAAATATTTTAATTCGATCAAGTCTACGACTTATAGCATTTACAAAAAGTAATTAACACCGAAAATATTTCAATTAGAAAATTATTAAAATCATTAAACATTTAAATTCGATCAAATCCACCGTTTCATAGCAATTAAACAAAGTACTCGCATGGAAATCCTATTTATATTTACTTTAACACCGTAAATATTACAAAAAGAATTTTATTAAAACCAATAAACATTTAAATTTGATCGAATCCACCGTTTTATAGCAATTGAAAAAGTACTCGCAGGAAAATCCTATTTAAATATATTTATTTTAAACTGAAAATATTACAAAAAAAATTTTTATTAAAATAATTAAACTTTTAAATTCGATCGAATCCATTGCAAATACAAAAAGTACTCGCAAAAAAATCCTATTTATATTATAATCCCATTTATATTATTTTACACTGAAAATATTACAAACAGAATTTTATTAAATAATTAAACATTTAACTTTGATTGAATCCACCATTTAATGGCAATGAAACATGGTATTCGCAAAAAAAGTCCTTTTTATATTCACTTTAACACAGAAAATATTACAATTAGAATTATATTAAAATCATTTAACATTTAAATTCGATCGAATTTACAGATTTATAGCAATTAAACAAAATAATTAACAGCGAAAATATTATAGTTAGAATTTTATTAAAACAATTAAACATTTAAATTCGATCGAATCTACCGTTTTATAGCAATTACAAAAAGTATCCACAAGAAAATCCTATTTAACATCGAAAATATTACAATTAGAATTGTATTATGCAAAAGTAAACATTTAAATTCGATCGAGTCTACCGTTTTATAGCAATTACACAATGTAATTTATACCGAAAATATTACAATTAGAGTTTTACTAAAATAGCTAAACATTTAAATTTGATCGATTCCACAGTTTTTAAGCAATTACAAAAAGTATTCGCAGGAATATCCTATTTATATTCACTTTAACTCAAAAAATATTACAAACGGAATTTTACCAAAACTATTTAACATTTGAATTCGATCGATTCAATCGTTTATAGCAATTACAAAAAGAAATCGCAAGAACATCCTATTTATATATACTTTCACACCGAAAATATTACAATTAGAAATTTATTAAATAAGTAAACATTTAAATTCGATCGAGTCTATCGTTTTATAGCAATTACACAATGTAATTAATACCGAAAATATAACAATTAGAATTTTACAATTAGAATTTTATAATTAAACATTTAAATTTGATCAAATCCACCGTTTTATAGCATTTACAAAAATTATTTGCAGTAAAATCCTATTTATATTCACTTATATACCAAAAATATTGCAATCAGAATTTTATTAAAGTAATTAAACATTTAAATTTAATCGATTCTACCGTTTTATAGCAATTATAAAAAGAACTCTCAAGATAATCCTATTTATATTCAATTTAACACCGCAAATATTAAAGTTATAATTTTATTAAAATAATTAAATATTCCAGTTTGATCGAATCTACCGTTTTATAGCAATTAAGCAAAGTAATTAACACCGAAAATATTACAATTAGAATTGTATTGATTTTATTAAATATTTAAATTCAATCTTATCCACCGTTTAATTGCAATATTAACAAAGTACTCGAATAAAAATCCTATCTTTTTTCACCTTAACAACGAAAATATTACAAAATTAAACATTTACAAATTGATCGAATCCACCGTTTTATAGCAATTAAACAAAGAAATTAACACCGAAAATATTACAATTAAAGCTTTATTAAAATAATTAAACATTTAAATTCGATTGAATCCACCGTTTTATCGCAATTTTAAAAAGTACTCGCATTAAAATCTTATTTTTAATTACTTCAACACCGAAAATATTACAAACAAATTTTATTAATATAATTAAACACTTAAATTCGATCGAATCCACCGTTTTATAACAATTCCAAAAAGTACTCACAGGAAACTCCTATTTATTTTCATTTTATCACCGGAATTATTACAAACATAGTTTTACTAAAATAATTAATCATTTAAATTTGATCGAATCCACCGTTTTATGGAAATTAGACATAGTAATCGCAAAAAAATCTGATTATATTTACTTTAACACAGAAAATATTACAATCAGAATTTTATTAAAATCACGAAACATTTAAATTTGATCGAATCCAAGGTTAAATTTTATTAAAATAATAATTATCACCGAAAAAATAACAGTTTTATTAAAATAATTTAACATTTGAATTTGATCGAATCCACCCTTTTATAGCAATTACAAACAGCACTCGCAGGAAAATCCCATTTATATTCAATTTAACACCGAAAATATTACAAACAGAATTTTATTAAAATAATTAAATATTTAAATTTGATCGAATCGACCGTTTAATGGCAATTACAAAAAGTACTCGCAAGAAAATCCTATTTATATTCACTTTAACACCGAAAATATTACAATTAGAATTTTATTTAAATAATTAAACATTTGAATTCGATCGAATCTACCATTTTATAGCAATCACAAAAAGTACTCGCAAGAAAATCATATTTATATTCACTTTAACACCCAAAATATTTCAAACAATATTTTATTATAATTAATTTAAAATTTAAATTTTATCGATTCTACCATTTTATAGCAATTATAAAATATACTCGCAAGAATTTCCTATTTAGATTCATTTTAGCACCGAAAATATTACAATCGGAATTTTACTAAAATAATTAAACATTTAAATTTGATCAAATCCACCGTTTTATAGCAATTACAAAAAGTACTCACAAAATATCCTATTTATATGCACTTTAACACCGTAATAATTACAATTAGAAATTTATTAAAATTATTTAACATTTAAATTCGATCGAATCTACCGTTTTATAGCAATTACACAAAGTTTTCGCAAGAAAATCCTATTTATATTTACTTTAACACCGAAAATATTACAATTTGAATTATATTAAAATAATCAAATATTTAAATTCGATCAAGTCTACGACTTATAGCATTTACAAAAAGTAATTAACACCGAAAATATTACAATTAGAAAATTATTAAAATCATTAAACATTTAAATTCGATCAAATCCACCGTTTTATAGCAATTAAACAAAGTACTCGCATGGAAATCTTATTTATATTTACTTTAACACCGAAAATATTACAAAAAGAATTTTATTAAAAAAAAAAAACATTTAAATTGGATCGAATCCACCGTTTTATAGCAATTGAAAATAGTACTCGCAGGAAAATCCTATTTAAATATATTTATTTTACACTGAAAATATTACAAAATTTTTTTTTATTAAAATAATTAAACTTTTAAATTCGATCGAATCCACCGTTTTATAGCAAATACAAAAAGTACTCGCAAAAAATCCTATTTATATTATAATCCCATTTATATTATTTTACACTGAAAATATTACAAACAGAATTTTATTAAAATAATTAAACATTTAACTTTGATCGAATCCACCATTTAATGGCAATGAAACATAGTAATCGCAAAAAAATCTTGTTTATTTTTACCCTAACACCGAAAATATTACAATTAGAATTACATTAAAATCATTCAACATTTAAAATCGATCGAATCTACCGTTTTATAGCAATTAGAAAAAGTACCAGTAAAAAAATTCTATTTATATTCACTTTAACACCGAAAATAGTACAGTTAGAATTTTATTAAAATAATTAAACATTTATATTCGGTCGAATCTACAGTTTTATATTAATTACACAAAGTAATTAACACCGAAAATATTACAATTAGAATTTAAATTCGATCGAATCTACCGTTTTATAGCAATTACAAAAAGTATTCACAGAAAAATTCTATTTATATTCATTTTACGCTGAAAATATTATAAAAAGAATTATATTAAAATAATTAATTTTTAATGTTTGATCAAATCCACCGTTATATTGCAATTAAACATAGAACTCGCAAAAAATCTTGTTTATATTTACTTTAATACAGAAAATATTACAATTAGAATTATATTAAAATCATTAAACATTTAAATTCGATCGAATCCACCGATTTATAGCAATTAACACCAAAAATATTACAATTAGAATTTAATAAAATAATTTAACATTTAAATTTGATCGAATCCACCGTTTTATAGAAATTACAAAAATTACTCGCAAGAAAATTTTATGTTTATTCACTTTAACACTGAAAATTTTACAGTTAGAATTTTAATAAAAAAAAATCATTTAAATTCGATCGAATCTACAGTTTTATATCAATTACACAAAGTAATTAACACCAAAAATATTACAATTAAAATTTAAATTCGATCGATTCTACCGTTTTATAGCAATTACAAAAAGTACTCGCAGGAAAATACTATTTATATATATTTCTTTTGCACTGAAAATATTACAAAAAGAATTTTATTAAAATAATTAAATTTTAATCTTTGATTGAATCCACCGTTATATGGCAACTAAACATAAAACTCGCAAAAAAATCTTGTTTATATTCACTTTAACACAGAAAATAGTACAACTAGAATTATATTAAAATCATTAAACATTTAAATTCGATCGAATCCACCAATTTATAGCAATTGAACAAGGTAATTAACACTAAAAATATTACAATTAGAATTTTATTACAATAATTTAACATTTAAAATCGATTAAATCCACCGTTTTATGGAAATTACAGAAAGTACTTGCAAGAAAATCCTATTTATATTCACTTTAACACAGAAAATATTACAATTAGAATTTTAATAAAATTATCAAACATTTAAATTCGATCGAGTCTACCGTTTTATAGCAATTACACAAAGTAATTAACACCGAAACTATTACAATTAGAATTTTATTAAAATAATTAAACATTCAAGTTCAATCATATCCACCGTTTTATAGCAATTACAAAAAGTACTCGAAGGAAAATCCAATTTATGTTTACTTTAACTACGAAAATATTACAAACATAATAAAATTATTTTATTTGTAATAAAATAATTTAACATTTAAATTCGATCGAATCTACTGTTTTATAGCAATTCCAAAAAGTACTCGCAGGAAAATCCTATTTATATTCATTTTAGCACCGAAAATATTACAATTAGAATTTTTTAAATAATTGAACGTTTACATTTGATCGAATTAACCGTTTTATAGCAATTAAACATAGTACTCGCAAAAAAATCCTGTTTATATTTACTTTAGCAGAGAAAATATTACAATTAGAATTGTATTCGAACCATTGAACATTTAAATTCGATCGAATCCACCGTTTCATAGCAATTAAAAACAGTACTTGCATACAAATCCTTTTTATATTTTCTTTAACACTGAAAATATTACAAACAGAATTTTATTCAAATAATTAAACATTTAAATTTGATCGAATCTACCGTTTTATATTAATTACAAAAAGAACTCTCAGGAAAATCCTATTTATATTCACTTTAACACCGAAAATATTAAAATAAAAATTTTAATTAATAATCACACATTTAAATTCGATCGAGTCGACCGTTTTATAGCAATTACAAAAAGTGCTCGCAAGAAAATTCTATTTTTATTCACTTTAACACCGTAAATATTACATACAAAATTTTATTAAAGTAATAGAACATTTAAATTTGATCGAATCCACCGTTTTATAGCAATTACAAAAAGAACTCGCAAGAAAATCCTATTTATATTCATTTTAACACCGAAAATATTACAAACAGAATTTTATTAAAATAATTAAACATTTAAATTAGATTGAATCCACCGTTTTATAGCAATTAAATATAGTACTCGTATGAAAATCTTATTTATATTTTCTTTAACGCCGAAAATATTACAAACAGAATTTTAATAAAATAATTAAACATTTAAATTGGATTGAATCCACCGTTTTATAGCAATTAAACATATTCTTCGCAAAAAAATCTTGTGTATGTTTACTTTAACTCAGAAAATTATACAATTAGAATTTTATTAAAATCATTAAACATTTAAATTATATTGAATCCACCGATTTTTAGCAATTAAGCAAAGTAATTGACACCGAAAATATTACAATTGGAATTTTATTAAAATAAACATTTAAATTCGATCGAACCCACCGTTTTATAGCAATTACAAAAAGTACTCGCAAGAAAATCCTATTTATAATCACTTTAACACAGAAAAAATTAAAAGAATTTTATTAAAATAATTATACATTTAAATTTGATCGAATCCACCGTTTTATAGCAATTACAAAAAGTCCTAGCAGGAAAATCCTAATTATATTCATTTTTACACCGAAAATATTACAAACAAAATTTTATTAAAATAATTAAACTTTTAAATTCAACATGTAAATATTACAAATGGAATTTTATTAAAAAAGTTAAACATTTAAATTTGATCAAATTCACCGTTTTATAGCAATTACAAAAAGTACTCACAAGAAAATCTCATTTATATTCACTTTAACACCCAAAATATTACAATAAGAATTTTATTAAAATAATTAAACATTTAAATTCAATCGAATCTACCGTTTTATGGGAATTACAAAAAGTACTTGAATGAAAATCCTATTTATATTCAATTTAAAACCGAAAATATTACAATTAGAATATTATTAAAATAATTAAAATTTAAATTCTAACAAATTCATCGATTTATAGCAATTAAACGAAGTACTCGAATGAAAATCCTATTTATATTTACTTTAACACCTAAAACATTACAATTAGAATTTAATTTATAATAACTTTTTTTTTTGTTTTTTTCCTAGTTTTATTTTTTTTTTTTACTTCATATACATATTTACATTTTATAAAAATAATGTTACAGAAGTAAACAAAGCACAAAAAAAACAAACTAGTATAGTTAGCTCCATATTTAACAAAAATGTATAGAAGCTACGATTCAAATCAGCAAAAATAAAATATTAAAGAATGAATGTACCAAAGAAGTTAAAATTAAAATACAAAAATTAAAAACATTAAAATTTTAAATACAATTATTTACTATATCAACAAATAATAATAAATATCAATTATAAAGACGAAGTAAAGTAAAGTAAAATACCAACAAACCTGAGTACAAAATCGACAACTTAACACAATATTACCATAATTTCAAAATTTGCAAAACAAATAGATATTAAAAAAGCGTTTCAATATTGCTAATTGTAAATAACCAAACTTTTACTAATCTACAAAAACCATTTAAGTTATTTGCATTGAAAATAGACAGCGGTAATTGACTATAAAACTTTGGTGTGGTATACGTGAAAAATCTTTTAAAATGTTCCTTATTAGGAAAAGTTATCATAATTCTTTTAAGATTCCGCAAGTTGTAAGTAACGCTACCAACGCTATTAACAGAACGATTTCCGCTAATGCTATTAAAAGCTTTAAGGACCTTGAAAACATATAGGTATCGAAGCGGCGAAATCTTTAGTTTAACAAACAACGGAAAAGATGGAGTCACTTTTGGCAAGAAGTTAATTATTCGTATAACAGCTTTTTGAATTGACACCAATGGTTTAATGTTAGATAAATAAATTCCACCCCAACACGTAATTCCATATTGAAGGTGCGAGTCAACCAGGGCATAAGACAAACACTTTAAAAATTCAGGACTACAAATGTTTCGCAGATAGTAAAAAGTTCTTAATGTAACTTTTTAAATTATTAACGTGCTCCTTAAAATTGAGCTGAGAGTTTAACTGCAAACCAAGATATTTAAACGAGTTCACAGTTTCAATAGGAACGCAAATTGAGTTCCAACTCTTTTGATCACAAGATAATGAATGATACATTAATGTTGAATTCAATACTTAGATAGTACCACTAATACTGAAGTTCATTAATTTAGACTTCCAACTCAAAATCATGAAATGAACGAAGAACCATTTTAGATAGTACCACTAATACTGAAGTTCACTAATTTAGACCTCCAACTCAAAATCATGAAATGAACGAAGAACCATTTTTTCAATAAAATAATATCATGTTTCATTGCATAATTTAAGGAATCCATATCTGTATCATGATACAATAAAGCCATATCATCAGCAAACGCGACAATGTTTCCGCGCAAATCTAGACTAAAAATCGAGTTACAATATAATAAAAATAACAAAGGCCCCAGAACTGATCCTTGTGGTACACCAACATTAACAATTTTTTCTTCAATGAAAATGCCATCAATACAAATTCTTTGCTTACGATTGAAAAGATAAGACTTAAACAAATTCAAGCCGACACCCCTTACACCGATATTACATAATTTCGATAAAAGAACGTTATGTTTCACCGTATCGAAAGCCTTTGAAATATCAATAAATAAAGCAGATGATTTGAAATTATTATTTAAAAAATGGTGAAGTGGCGATAAGAATGCGATTAAGGCTTTTCAGTGGAAGATTTTTTTAAAAAGCCGTATTGTCGTTTAACTAGAAAATTTATATTATCAAGATATCCCAAAAGTTTATTTGTAATTAATTTTTCTAATATTTTAGAAAAAGTGCTCAGAAGAGTAATAGGCCGATAATTATTCAAATTTGACTGTGCGCCTTTCTTAAAAAGCGGCTTTACGACCCCATTTTTAAGTTTTTAAGGAAAAACCCCTTTGGACAAAGATAAGTTGAAAATATAAATCAACACATGAACAACTCCAATTATATTTTTCATTATTTTGTGTGAAATATCATCATTGTCGTATGACGTATTCTTTAAATTCCTGACAATCGCAACAATTTCACTTTCACAGATGGGAAACAAGAAGAAAGTCTTATTAATGCTTCTTGAGAGAACTAAATTTTGCCTTACACTCTGATCGATTGATACAGATTCTTGATTTGCTTTTAAAATATCGTAAGGTACATTGATGAAAAAATCATTAAAAACATTAGCTATCCTCCAAGGATCAGTTTCAATTTTGTTATCACCAACATTAATTGAGAAAATTTTATTTGTGCTTTGTGAATTGTTCAAAACCTTGTTAATGACCTTCCACTTCGATTTTATGTTCTCTGCGGCATAAAATTTGACTTAAAATATCTCTCTTTAGTTAGAAAAATTAGTCGTTTTATTTTGTCTTTGATTTTCTGAAATTTTTTATTCAAAACAGCATTATTTTGATTCTTTGCCAATTTTTTGGCTAAACTGATTTTATAATTAATTAAATTAAGCAGCGAAGTGGTCATCCAAGATTTAATGTTGAAATCATTCCTACGAATTCTCGAAATCACCTTATTTTTATTTAATTCATCAGTTACCCTTAATAAAAAATTGGAAAACGCAATATTTGGATCATCAGCCGAGACCGAAGCCCAGTCACAAAAACTTAAACTTTCAGATAGCATGCTGTAATTGATTTTTGTTTGAAATCGCCGTTCGAACCGTGGACTACGTACTTTTGGACCAAGTACACGCAAAGCCAACAAAATTGTATTATGATCTGTTACATGCAAATTTACACTTTTGACCTCAAGAGAGAATTTTGAAAAATTCGTTTCAGCAAAGACGTGATCAATGCACGTATTTGAGCATGTTCTAGTAATGTTATTTATAAAAGAATCCAAACCAAACGAAGCGCACAACAATAAAAATTCGTCCTTTATAAGACTCTTTCAATAAGTCAATATTTAGGTCCCCAAGTAAAAATTTATTTTAAGATAAATCTGTAACTAGGTAATCGTTTAATTATTTAAGAAATATTTCCGTAGAAATGAAATTGAATCTATATATTAGAAAAAAAAACAAAAACTAGTTTTATCAATATAAATTGTCAATTTTATAACATAAGCTGAAGAAAAATTTAAAGCGGTAAATTGAAAATCAAAAGTATTTCTAATAAAAGCCAATACGCCACCAGATCTATATGAGTCATTACAATTAGCAACCATCGTAAAATCAGATACGTAGTAATTATTAATTTCGAAATTTTTACGTAAGCTTTGGATGTTTTTCAAAGCAAAATTGAATTTACTAAAATTTTAACAGCTCATTTCATTTATCGAGAAAAAAAACAATAAAAAATAAAATTAAAATTTTTTAAATATAAGGTTGTCGATAAAACACCAAATAAAATAATAATAAAAAATAAATTTAATGTTGATATACTTAAACATTGATATATAATAAGAATAATTGATATATAATAAAAACAAAAAATGAAAAACAATTGTCCGTGTGAGGCTACACACTTCTATATAAAAAAAAAGAAATTCTGTAGTGTAATATGAACTTTAATTGCTGAATTACTATTAAGCATTTATGACCAAAAAACCAAAATAACATTAAAACAACAATAAACAAAGAAAAAATAAAAGTTATGACAGTAAGTGTCAAATTAAAAAATAAAACAATAATTGATTTTAAAACTAAAAACAATGGTACATACAAATTTAAAACCATAGGTAAGCTAGCAAAACATGTAAATAAAAATATACTGAATAGTTTATGTTGACTACTTTGCGGAATTAATAATAGTGGCTTCACTTGATTGAAGACGAAATAAATCATTCATAAATTGGATACGATAAACATTTGAATAAGCTGATTTCCTTAAGTAAATTTGTCCCATCTTACACCATAGATATTTATGCTTATATTTCATTTTGATATTTTTAGCTTCATGGTACAGGAACGATTGAAATTTGGTGAAATGTTACATGATGTAGATGCGCCGCTCAGGATGATCAGACGGAAAGATACTGCCTAAGTTTGTGGTAAGAAGTATCTTCTTCATTCGCATTTGAGTTAGAATCTCACATTGTAGTTCAGCAGATTTTAGTGTTACAATAAAAACGTTATTTGAAATTGATGTAATAGTATTATTTGTATTGATTTTGGTACCACCACGGTTTATTAGTTGAATCAAAATGATGTCCTCAGCGGTAATAGAGTGTTTTACTTGTTTAATTGTGGCTAAAATCATTCCTTTTATGTCAACATGTTTGTTTGGTAACCCTGCGATGCTAATTTTTAATGTATTAGCGATTTGATTTGGCTTATCAAGCAGAGACTCCAGTAAATTGAATCGTTCATCTTGTTTTCGGCACGTCCCTTGTAACTCCTTACATATGTCAGATAAACGTTTATTATCAGCCACTATAGCTTGGATTTCACTTTTAATGTTCTCAAACTCCTTACAAATAAAATTCTGAGATATTTTTATGTCAAAAATAAGAGTTTTTATGGCTCCAAATTGGCCATCAATCCTCTTCACCAGAGAACCAATGACTGCTTCGCAATTCGACTTTGCACTACAAGGAGACACTATTGAATTTAATGTTGACGAAATTATTATTGGCGGCTCAAGATCAAGAGGCAGCAGCAGTCGTACACTCTGGTGAGCAAAACCAATTTGAATCAGCGACTTTTTTTATTTCGCAGCTCCAATAACCCCTTTGAAAGACGGGTGGTACATTTTTTGGCAAAAAGTACACATTAAAACTGCCTGCCTTTGAGTTATCCCCTTTCTACATGACCCTGCTGGGCATATCATATTATGATGGTAGTTTGGAGAGTCAACAGCAACCTCAAAGAATGGCATTTTATTATAGCACAAAAAAAATAACCACAAAAAAAAATGTATTGCAAAAACAAAATGTTTTCTAGTGTTACTTTCGTAGAAAAACCAAAAATAATAATATTTATCCAACATACTACAATTTTTTAACCACAAATATAAAATCAATGAGATATTACAAAAAAAAATATCTCAAATAAACTATAATTAATTTTAAAATTATTTTTACTTTATATATTTAAATTTTTTTTTAATAACTTGAAAAGTTGTTATCACTTTGAATAAATACGATAAAATGAACTAACTGTTTAAATTCGATCGAATCTACCGTTTACAAAAAGGTTTCGCAGGAAAATTCTATTAATATTCATTTTAATACCGAAAATATTACAAACGGAATTTTATTAAAATAATTAAATATTTAAATTTGATCGAATCCACCGTTTTATGGTAATTACAAAAAGTACTCGCAAGAAAATCCAATTTATATTTACTTTTACACCGAAAATATTACAATTAGAATTTTATTAAAATAATTAAACATTTAAACACGATTGAATCTACCATTTTATAGCAATTATACACAGTAATTAACACCGAAAATAGTACAAACAGAATTTTATTAAAACAATTAAACATTTAAATCCGATCGAATCTACCGTTTTATAGCAATTACAAAAAATACTCGCATGAAAATCCTACTTATATTCACTTTAACACCGAAAATATTAAAATAAGAACTTTATTAAAATAATTATAAATTTAAACTCGATCGATTCCACCGTTTTATATTAAACATAGTACTCGCAAAGAAAATCTTGTTTATATTTAATTTAACACAGAAAATATTACAATTAGAATTATATTAAAATCATTAAACATTTAAATTTGATCAAATACACCGTTTTTTGGCAATTACAAAAAGTACTCGCAGGAAAATCCTATTTATATTCACTTTAACACAGAAAATATTACAAACAGAATTTTATTAAAATAATTTAACATTTAAATTCAATCGAATCCACCGTTTTATAGCAATTAAATAAAGTACTCGAATGAAAATCCTATTTATCCTATTAATCCTATTCACCTAAATACCTAAAATATTACAAACAGAATTTTATAAAAATAATTAAAAGATTAAATTCTATCGAATTCACCGTTTTATAGTTTAATTACAAAAAGTACTCGAATGAAAATCCTATTTATATTCACTTTAACACCGAAAATATTACAATAAGAATTTTATTAAAATAATTAATCAACCGTTTTATAGCAATTATAAAAAATACTCGCAAGAAAACACTTTTTGTAACGATACGGTTTGTTAGGCAGGTTCTCAGTACACAAAAAAAATCTCTGCCATTCGTTACTGAATTTTTTTTTCTACAATCTAGAGCTTCGGCGTGGTCATCTTAGGCCGGCTAAAGCTCAGGAGCTTAGGAGTGGGATTGCCGAAGATAGATTATAGCTGGTTAGACCACAAGGGAAGGAAAGTATGGGGAAGAGGGAAAAGGAAATTAAGGACCAACTTACCATATAAGCGGTGTCCACAACTTGATTTCCTTTTCCCTCTTCCCCATACTTTCCTTCCCTTGTGGTCTAACCAGCTATAATCTATCTTCGGCAATCCCACTCCGTTATTTTTTTTTTTCGTTTTAGACTCAAATTAAATTTTTTTTACGTTATTCACAACTGTCTTCTTAATAATTTTTTTAATTGAATCAGTTGATTTCTTTTTGTGACGTGTTCAACTTTTACTTTTTCATTCATTTTTCATTTATCAATTCATTTTTTTTTCATTAATTTTTTTTTTATTTGTCCCTGTGGCCGCATTATTTCTAGGCAATACTATTGATTTTAATGTTAGCATATACTACCGGGTCTAGTCAAGTATCATATGAATGTTTCGTTTTACTTCCGCATCATCTTCCACTAATCACAGTGTAGACTATGATGTTTGATAATTGTTAGTAAAGCAACACATTCGTTCTGCAGTGAATGATCCACGACAGATGCATCCGAACTATGTTTGTTCGTTGAATCATTATGTTAGTGTGGTTCATTTACTTTTTCAAGTTTGTCCTTTAACTGCTTTCCTTCCTTCCTTCCTCAATTTCCCAAGTCTGGACCAACTTATAAACCGACAAATTATCTGAAACAATTATTGATCACAATTACCAAACTCATCCTCACGCGTTTTGAATTGATTTATTTTCTTCATAAAAATCACAGCAAATTGTTTTTATAATTTTTTTTTGTGTTAATATAACCATAATTTAATATACTCTACAAACATATAAATACATTTTTTTTGTCTTATTGGTGACATCCGAGTGCGTTTCCCAACTAATTTTATTTTTTTTTGATTTACATTATTTTTACGTCTGTTGTTTTTTACCATGGATCCCGAACATTTAGAGTTGGATGAATTCCAGCTCGAATGTATCATTCGAGAATTAGAACTCCCTGATCCAATTGAAAATATGAAATTACTAAAAAAACGGCTTGAGTTAGAAAAAATTAACCCCTCCTTAACTTCAAACAAGTTATATAATCAAGCAAAGAAGAATCTCCGGGCTGAATTCGAGAAAGTATCTTTAAAATTGAACTTTTTATAGAATGACCTACAAGACGCCGTAAAAGTCAGAAAAATTGATGTTATTGCCAAATTACACTCTAGATTGATTCATTTACAAAGAAGACTTAGTCGGTTGAAATACTCTAAAGTAGTTAGTAAACAAGTGGTGCTTACTCTAGATAAAGTGAAACAATTAATCGACTTTGTTATTAAAGCAAGTACTCAAAATGAAGATCAGCTAAATGAAAGTCTCCATGATCTAGATCAGTTCCATATCGAAAATGCTGGAGAAGACCATGAAACTCTGTCTGAGTCTGATAACTCATCTGAGGTTGGGTCTAAGAGGTCCGACACAGTAGCTGTCACCACCCAGAAACGATCCAGTCTTTCGACACCAGTGGCTGTGAAACAATCACTCAATAGTAATGCTAAGAAGAAGATAACTAGTCGTCGGGGCTTAAAATCATCGTCCACCGAATCAGAACCACCTTTGCCAGGTCTTAATCATTTCCCTCCTAGCTTAGAATTTCCTGAGTTAGAATCCCGTCACCACCGATTTTCGAACAAGTCACTTCCCAAATGGGATAAAATTTATATTGGAACTCCCACTGGTATCCATATTAAACGATTCTTAACTAGGGTAGAACATATGGCGAGGTCGGAAAACATTAATACACAAAAAATAGTAACCGATCTACATTACATCCTTAAAGGTCATGCAAATGAATGGTATTGGACCCTCATCGAGCGCAACCCAACTATAACTTGGGATAAGTTGAAAACCGAATTAAAGAAATGTTTTCAAGGACCACGTTCGGATGACGACATCCGATCTCAGATGGAGAACCGCAAACAAAAAATTCGAGAAAACTTTAATGACTTCTATCACGATCTAATTAGCATGACTTTACAATTAGAAACTCCTCTTAATGACCTAGAAATCCTTCGCATTTTGAAACGCAATATGCGAGCAGGACTCCAAGATAAATTAACTGATGTCAATGTCATTAGTGTGGATTAACTTCGTAGAAAGTGCAACGCCTTCGAGGATACATGGACTCGAACGGGGCCCGAACTCATGTGCCAGCCTCGTAAATATTTGCATACTATGGAGATGCCTGAAGAAGCTTGGGAGCCAATGGTAAAGTCTGAATTTACATCCGTATTACCATCATTCTGTCCGTATAAACCAAGCGAGTTACAAAACAGGTACTCTAATTTGGCTGTTTTGAAAACTAATCCTGAAATACAACATCAGGATTAAAGTCGTTTTGCATATACTCACAAATATCTACCAAATAATCATAATAACAAAGAAACCCGACGACCGGAGTGGCCAATTATCTGTGCTGGATGTGGTTCAAAGGGGTATCGCCAAGAACAATGCTTCAGATGCAATCCGCCTTCGGAAAACTGGAGAGTGGGGGCGAGACACCTACATTTGTCAAACCACCAGCGAACGAACAACAATCTCGTGGAAGCTGCGTCAAACACCGATCCCAAACTAGCCAAACGACAAATGTAAATAATTAATTTACTCCATCCATTATTTGCCCACTCAATTTAGCATTTAAAAAAAATACCTATCGCCTCAGGCAGGCAAATCGCATCAGACAATACTGGAAAGCCCTTATAGTTATAAAAAGGAAATCACTGGCTCATTAATTTCCATTTCCAGAGACAACCGTCCCTATTTACAGATAACATTGTTAGGCAAGAGTTATATATATATATGGGTTTGCTAGATAGTGGCGCTAATGTTTCCTTACTAGGCAAAGGCTGCGAACAAATTCTGACTAATCCATTCATTAAATTTCATTCATTTCCATCTTCTGTAAAGACAGCAAATGGCCAAAAAGGAACCTATACTAGGATATCTAAAGCAAATGATCACAATCGCTGGTAGATTAAATTTAATTACCTTTTATCTTGCTCCTAATTTATCTCAGGAAATGTATCTAGAGATTGATTTCTTTCATGCATTTGATATAACTATTAACGTGCCAAATCCTTTGATAACTCAAACAATGCCATTACATGTACATAACGCAACAACTTCGATAAGCTCTGTAAAACATGAAGGTGAACTATCTACTGACGTGCCAAATGCCAAACATTATTTATCTGAGATACAACAAGAAATTCTAAACAATATAATCAAGGAATTTCTGTCATCTGCTATTACAGGCCTCGGGCCTGTCACTCAATTAGTGACTCATACCATAGACGTGGGGATTGTGAAACCCATAAAGCAACGGCATTATGCAGTTTCACCTGCTGTGCAAGAACAACTTTATACGGAGTTGGACCGCATGTTAGCATTAGGCGTAATTGAAGAGAGCTGCAGTTCGTGGAGTTCCCCTGTTTCGTTGGTGCGTAAGTCAAATGGCAAAGTACGGCTGTGCCTTGATGCACGAAAGTTCAACCAGGTTACGGTTAAGGATGCTTACCCTTTGCCAATCATTGATGGATTGCTGGGACGTCGTAATGATACTAGATTCATTTCGAGTCTAGATCTGAAGGACGCCTTCTGGCAAATACCTCTCGATGAAGGGTCAAGGTATAAGACGGCATTCTCTGTGCCTGGTTGACCACTGTATCAATTCACAGTTATGCCATTTGGCTTGTGCAACTCACCACAAACAATGTGCAGGCTAATGCATAAAGTAATTTCCCACGAATTGCACGTGGCACCTTCAAAGAACATGTTGATTTGCTGTCGCTCGTAGCGCGGTTGCTGCGTCAGGCCAATTTAACAATTAACATCGAGAAAAGTAAATTTTTGCTAAAAGAAATTTCTTACTTGGGGTATATTGTGGCTGGTGGAGTTTTAAAGTAGATCCTGGAAAAGTTTCGGCGATCACAAATTATGACAGACCTAAATCGGTTAAACAAGTGCGCCAGTTGCTCGGAGTTACAGGGTCGTACCGCCGATTTATCTGTAAATACGCTGAAAAGGCCGAACCTCTTACTCGACTGCTTAAGAAAAATCAAAAATTTCATTGGACTGATGAGGCAGAGCGTGCTTTTTGCGAACTAAAATCAGCTTTATCATCTGCACCTGTGCTTCGTAATCCGGACTTCAATAAGCATTTTTATATTGAGTGTGACGCATCTAAAGTTGGTGTTTGAAGTGTTCTATACCAAAAATCTGATGACGGGGAGGATCACCCTATTGCTTTCTATTCTAAAAAACTCAATGGAGCTCAGCGCAATTATAGCGTGACAGAATTAGAATGTCTGGCAGCTGTGTTAAGCGTAAAAAAGTTTTGACAGTACGTGGAGGGGCTACCTTTCACTATTACTACCGATCACGCCAGTTTGAAGTGGCTAATGGAGCAGGGAGACCTCTCCGGAAGAATCGCACGGTGGAGTTTAAAACTTCAAGGGTTTGACTTCCTTATTAAATATAAAAAGGGTCGTGATACTGCCTGATGCGTTGTTACGGCACACTTTTAATTTATTAGACGAAGTAGGTTCGATCTGCGAAATATTAATCAACAAAGACATCAATGATGTTGACAATGATGTCGAATATCTCAACCTCCGTAAAGTATTAGCTGACAATCCGGCATTAACTAAAAATATGAAGGTTGTGGATAATCGAATATATTATAAACCATCACACTCTTCAAACAACCAAGTGGTTTCGGATGTTCCTGTTTTGAAATTGTATGTTCCCCCAAATCAAGTTCGGTGGGTCATAGAGGGTGCCCACTGTCCACCTAGCGCTGCACACTTTGGATTCAAGAAAACTCTGGAAATAATACGGCGTTATTACTATTGGTCTGAAATGATAAGAGACGTTCATAATGTTATTATCCAATGTGAAGTATGCAAACACTGCAAACCAACAAATGCCCTATCTCGAACACCAATGGGGAATTACTTTGAAATTCGTCGACAGTTCAGAAAATTTTCATCGACTTTATGGGACCCTATACACGGTCAAAAGATGGAAACTGCTACATCTTTATAGCAGTAGACCAATTCACGAAATTTGTTTTCCTGGAGGCAATGCGTGACGCTACTTCCAAAAATGTTTGCAGATTTTTGGAAGAGCGAATCTTTAGCATGTTCGCTGTCCCGGAAATAGTCGTAAGCGATAATGCCAAGCAGTTTACGTCCAAAGAATTCTTCGATATCCTCGCTAAATATGGCGTAAAGCACCAACGAACTCCTAACTATCACCCGCAGGCAAATGCAAGTGAAAGAGTTAACCGATTTATCCTGTCTGCCATTAGAGCATACGTAAAAGATGATCATCGAAATTGGGATAAGCATTTATACTCTATCGGATCAGCCCTTTGAAATATTGTACATGATAGCACCACGTATTCCCCATATTTTTTAACTTTTGGACACCATTACATTGGTCATGGGTCACAATATAATACTCTTAGGCAGCTTCACGCTTTAGATGATCGAGATATTGAACTATCGGTTATGGAAAAGTTATCCTTGGTTCAGCAGAATGTCATTAACCATTTAAAAAACGCGTACAAACAATCCAGTCGACGATATAATCTAAGGTCTCGTCCACGTGACTATAAGATTGGACAAACTGTGTTTGTTAAAAATTATGTATTGAGTAACGCCGCAAATCAAAAATCGGCGAAATTTTTCCCTAAATTTAAGAAGGCAATTATTCATAAATGTATAGGTAACGTAGCTTTTGAACTCCGAGATATTCACAACAAACCACTCGGAGTGTACCACGCTAATGATCTACGTCCTTAACCATAAGTTGCTATCTGTATTGGAAATTCTAATTGTCTATATATCGATTTTTTTTCTTCCATCTTTCTTTGCCTGGCTTGATGAGACTTATCTCATGGGTATGGGTCGTCCCCACGATTTTGTAACGCTCATTTATTATTGAACGTAGAAAAAAGGTTAAAAATCTCTGACTAGCATACTCTATTAGATGGAGGGGAAAAAGAAAACTGGTAATTGTTGTTATTGTTTATTTTTTTATCAGAACTAAACGGTTAATTTGTGGAGTATAAAAAAACGAAAATTTTGAAAACACGAGTTCAGTTCAGTTGAGTTTTTGTAACCATATAATACAAAGCCAAAAAAAAATAAAATAAAAATAAATTAGTGAAGAAAATAATAATAGTAAAGATAGTACTTTAAAAAAAATAAAATATATATAGTGCTATTAAGGTGCACACTATATATTATTGCTATTTCGATAAATTTCAAAACGTGTTAAGTCGGGACTTGTTTTAAGATAAAAAGTTTTTTTTGTCGATTAAAAACATTATTATTTAATTAAAGAATAAGAAAAAAGAAAAAAAAACAATAAACATATATGTATATAAAGAATAAGAAAAGTTATAATATTGTGTAAATAAAGTGAAGATTTGGTTATGAACACTTAAATTAAGTTGTGTTTGGTTGGATTCCCATATACATTTTAACTGCACTTTTGTTGTGCCAACAACAACGGTTTACCTAAAAAATACACATCAACAATTGTCCAGCAGCACTTGTAATTATCACAGCTCAATTAGCTTTGAATATATCGTCGTCAGAGCAAATGATACATCAATTAATATTCGTCTAATAACAAATGAGTAATCGTAATGCATCGTCAACGTTTAAAACATTAAGAGTTGCGGCATCATCATTATTGTATATATCAATGACAACGATAACGCAAAGTGCTGTTATACTCGTATTTGACAACAACTAAATATTGTGGTATATCGCAGAACCGACTCGAGGAAAACAACATCATCAACAACTACAACAACAACGACGACCAATCATATACAATTCATAAATAATAATTTTAAAACCACTGTTGGTGGCGGGTAGACTAATGTTAGGATTAAATTAGTTGTAAATTTTTTTCGTATCGGGTTTTTATATTATTATCTTATTATTATATTTATCTTTATTTGGTTTTTATTATCTATATTAAAAATTTTATGTTCTTTTTTTTTTTGGAGTCGTGAAATAAACTTTAAAATTCAAACGCAAGTTTTTGTCAGATTTTCTCCCCTCTTTGTATGGGTATGCTGGTCTTTGTACTTTACAAATTAATCATTATGCACCGTTAAAGTTAACGTGTAGGATGAATTGGTAAGTTGTGGACACCGCTTATATGGTAAGTTGATCTTGATTTCTTTTTCCCTCTTCCCCATACTTTCCTTACCTTGCGGTCTAACCAGCTATAATCTATCTTCGGCAATCCCACTCTTAAGCTCCTGAGCTTTAGCCGGCCTAAGATGACCACGCCGAAGCTCTAGATTGTAGAAAATAAAAATTCCGTAACGAATGGCAGAGATTTTTTTTGTGTACCGAGAACCTGCCTAACAAACCGTATCGTTACATATTAATATTCATTTTAACACCGAAAATATTACAAACAGAATTTTAATAAAATAATTAAACATTTAAATTTGATCGAATACACCGTTTTATAGCAATTAAACATAATACTCGCCAGAAAATCCTGTTTATATTTAATTAAACACAGAAAATATTACAATTAGAATTTTATTAAAATCATTAAACATTTAAAATTCAATCGAATTTACCGTATTATAGCAAATAAACACAGTAATTAACACCGAAAATATTACAATTAGAACTTTATTAAAATAATTAAACATTTAAATTCGATTGAATTCACCGTTTTATAGCAATTATAAAAAGTACTCGCATTAAAATCTTATTTATATTTACTTTAACACCGAAAATATTACAAACATAATTTTATTAAAATAATCAAACATTTAAATTTGATCAAATCCACCAAAAAATCCTAATTATATTTATTTTAACAAAGAAAACATTACAATCAGAATTCTTTTAAAATCACGAAACATTTAAATTTGATCGAATCCACGGTTATATAGCAATTACAAAAAGTACTAGCAAGAAAATCCTATTTATATTCACTTTAACACCGAAAATATTACAACCAGAATTTTATTAAAATAATTTATTATTTAAATTTGATCAAATCCACCGTTTAATGGCAATTACAAAAAGTACTCGCAGTAAAATCCTATTTATTTTCACTTTAACACAGAAAATATTACAATTAGAATTTTATTAAAATCATTAAACATTTAAATTCGATCGAATCCACCATATTATAGCAATTAAGCAAAGTACTCGCATGAAAACCCTTTTTATATTTACTTTAACACCGAAAGTATTACAATTAGAATTTTATTAAAATCATTGCATTTAAATTCGATTGAATCTACCGTAATTGCTATATTACACAAAGTAATTAACACCGAAAATATTACAAACAGAATTTTATTAAAACAATTAAACATTTAAATTCGATTAAATCTACCGTTTTATAGCAATTACAAAAAGTACTCACATGAAAATTCTAATTGTATTCACTTTAACACCGAAAATATTACAAACAGAATTTTATTAAAATAATTAAACATTTAAATTCGATTGAATCTACCATTTTATAACAATTACACAAAGTACTCGTATGAAAATCTTATTTATATTCATCTTAGCTCCTAAAATATTACAAACAGGATTTTATTAAAATAATTAAACATTTAAATTTGATCAAATCCACCGTTTTATAGCAATTACAAAATGTACTCGCAAGAAAATCTTATTTATATTCTCTTTAACACCGAAAATATTACAAACAAAATTTTATTATAATAATTTAACATTTAAATTTGATCGAATCAACCGTTTTATAGCCATTACAAAAAGTATTCGCAAGAAAATCCTATTAATATTCATTTTAACACCCAAAATATTACAAACAGAAATTTATTAAAATAATTTAACATTTAAATTCGATTGAATTGTAGTTGAGTATACCATACTCAGTCGTACAAATAGATAGTTATGTAAATATATAATTAACGTAATTATATATTTACATAACATCACAACACACATCAAAATTGACGACATGTCAATGTCGTTCGTTTGTTTACTTAACATTGACATACGATCATTGACATTGACATACGACAGCTCATTGAAACGATGGTTGCTTTGACCACCATAGGATGGAGCGCAACACAAGGAAGACGAGATGAAAAATAAAAAAAAAATTAAACTCTGTCATTCCATTTTTAGACGTCGAACGAGTAATATCATCACCATCACCATCACCATCACCATCACCATCACCATCACCATCACCATCACCATCACCATCACCATCACCATCACCATCACCATCACCATCACCATCACCATCACCATCACCATCACCATCACCATCACCATCACCATCACCATCACCATCACCATCACCATCACCATCACCATCACCATCACCATCACCATCACCATCACCATCACCATCACCATCACCATCACCATCACCATCACCATCACCATCACCATCACCATCACCATCACCATCACCATCACCATCACCATCACCATCACCATCACCATCACCATCACCATCACCATCACCATCACCATCACCATCACCATCACCATCACCATCACCATCACCATCACCATCACCATCACCATCACCATCACCATCACCATCACCATCACCATCACCATCACCATCACCATCACCATCACCATCACCATCACCATCACCATCACCATCACCATCACCATCACCATCACCATCACCATCACCATCACCATCACCATCACCATCACCATCACCATCACCATCACCATCACCATCACCATCACCATCACCATCACCATCACCATCACCATCACCATCACCATCACCATCACCATCACCATCACCATCACCATCACCATCACCATCACCATCACCATCACCATCACCATCACCATCACCATCACCATCACCATCACCATCACCATCACCATCACCATCACCATCACCATCACCATCACCATCACCATCACCATCACCATCACCATCACCATCACCATCACCATCACCATCACCATCACCATCACCATCACCATCACCATCACCATCACCATCACCATCACCATCACCATCACCATCACCATCACCATCACCATCACCATCACCATCACCATCACCATCACCATCACCATCACCATCACCATCACCATCACCATCACCATCACCATCACCATCACCATCACCATCACCATCACCATCACCATCACCATCACCATCACCATCACCATCACCATCACCATCACCATCACCATCACCATCACCATCACCATCACCATCACCATCACCATCACCATCACCATCACCATCACCATCACCATCACCATCACCATCACCATCACCATCACCATCACCATCACCATCACCATCACCATCACCATCACCATCACCATCACCATCACCATCACCATCACCATCACCATCACCATCACCATCACCATCACCATCACCATCACCATCACCATCACCATCACCATCACCATCACCATCACCATCACCATCACCATCACCATCACCATCACCATCACCATCACCATCACCATCACCATCACCATCACCATCACCATCACCATCACCATCACCATCACCATCACCATCACCATCACCATCACCATCACCATCACCATCACCATCACCATCACCATCACCATCACCATCACCATCACCATCACCATCACCATCACCATCACCATCACCATCACCATCACCATCACCATCACCATCACCATCACCATCACCATCACCATCACCATCACCATCACCATCACCATCACCATCACCATCACCATCACCATCACCATCACCATCACCATCACCATCACCATCACCATCACCATCACCATCACCATCACCATCACCATCACCATCACCATCACCATCACCATCACCATCACCATCACCATCACCATCACCATCACCATCACCATCACCATCACCATCACCATCACCATCACCATCACCATCACCATCACCATCACCATCACCATCACCATCACCATCACCATCACCATCACCATCACCATCACCATCACCATCACCATCACCATCACCATCACCATCACCATCACCATCACCATCACCATCACCATCACCATCACCATCACCATCACCATCACCATCACCATCACCATCACCATCACCATCACCATCACCATCACCATCACCATCACCATCACCATCACCATCACCATCACCATCACCATCACCATCACCATCACCATCACCATCACCATCACCATCACCATCACCATCACCATCACCATCACCATCACCATCACCATCACCATCACCATCACCATCACCATCACCATCACCATCACCATCACCATCACCATCACCATCACCATCACCATCACCATCACCATCACCATCACCATCACCATCACCATCACCATCACCATCACCATCACCATCACCATCACCATCACCATCACCATCACCATCACCATCACCATCACCATCACCATCACCATCACCATCACCATCACCATCACCATCACCATCACCATCACCATCACCATCACCATCACCATCACCATCACCATCACCATCACCATCACCATCACCATCACCATCACCATCACCATCACCATCACCATCACCATCACCATCACCATCACCATCACCATCACCATCACCATCACCATCACCATCACCATCACCATCACCATCACCATCACCATCACCATCACCATCACCATCACCATCACCATCACCATCACCATCACCATCACCATCACCATCACCATCACCATCACCATCACCATCACCATCACCATCACCATCACCATCACCATCACCATCACCATCACCATCACCATCACCATCACCATCACCATCACCATCACCATCACCATCACCATCACCATCACCATCACCATCACCATCACCATCACCATCACCATCACCATCACCATCACCATCACCATCACCATCACCATCACCATCACCATCACCATCACCATCACCATCACCATCACCATCACCATCACCATCACCATCACCATCACCATCACCATCACCATCACCATCACCATCACCATCACCATCACCATCACCATCACCATCACCATCACCATCACCATCACCATCACCATCACCATCACCATCACCATCACCATCACCATCACCATCACCATCACCATCACCATCACCATCACCATCACCATCACCATCACCATCACCATCACCATCACCATCACCATCACCATCACCATCACCATCACCATCACCATCACCATCACCATCACCATCACCATCACCATCACCATCACCATCACCATCACCATCACCATCACCATCACCATCACCATCACCATCACCATCACCATCACCATCACCATCACCATCACCATCACCATCACCATCACCATCACCATCACCATCACCATCACCATCACCATCACCATCACCATCACCATCACCATCACCATCACCATCACCATCACCATCACCATCACCATCACCATCACCATCACCATCACCATCACCATCACCATCACCATCACCATCACCATCACCATCACCATCACCATCACCATCACCATCACCATCACCATCACCATCACCATCACCATCACCATCACCATCACCATCACCATCACCATCACCATCACCATCACCATCACCATCACCATCACCATCACCATCACCATCACCATCACCATCACCATCACCATCACCATCACCATCACCATCACCATCACCATCACCATCACCATCACCATCACCATCACCATCACCATCACCATCACCATCACCATCACCATCACCATCACCATCACCATCACCATCACCATCACCATCACCATCACCATCACCATCACCATCACCATCACCATCACCATCACCATCACCATCACCATCACCATCACCATCACCATCACCATCACCATCACCATCACCATCACCATCACCATCACCATCACCATCACCATCACCATCACCATCACCATCACCATCACCATCACCATCACCATCACCATCACCATCACCATCACCATCACCATCACCATCACCATCACCATCACCATCACCATCACCATCACCATCACCATCACCATCACCATCACCATCACCATCACCATCACCATCACCATCACCATCACCATCACCATCACCATCACCATCACCATCACCATCACCATCACCATCACCATCACCATCACCATCACCATCACCATCACCATCACCATCACCATCACCATCACCATCACCATCACCATCACCATCACCATCACCATCACCATCACCATCACCATCACCATCACCATCACCATCACCATCACCATCACCATCACCATCACCATCACCATCACCATCACCATCACCATCACCATCACCATCACCATCACCATCACCATCACCATCACCATCACCATCACCATCACCATCACCATCACCATCACCATCACCATCACCATCACCATCACCATCACCATCACCATCACCATCACCATCACCATCACCATCACCATCACCATCACCATCACCATCACCATCACCATCACCATCACCATCACCATCACCATCACCATCACCATCACCATCACCATCACCATCACCATCACCATCACCATCACCATCACCATCACCATCACCATCACCATCACCATCACCATCACCATCACCATCACCATCACCATCACCATCACCATCACCATCACCATCACCATCACCATCACCATCACCATCACCATCACCATCACCATCACCATCACCATCACCATCACCATCACCATCACCATCACCATCACCATCACCATCACCATCACCATCACCATCACCATCACCATCACCATCACCATCACCATCACCATCACCATCACCATCACCATCACCATCACCATCACCATCACCATCACCATCACCATCACCATCACCATCACCATCACCATCACCATCACCATCACCATCACCATCACCATCACCATCACCATCACCATCACCATCACCATCACCATCACCATCACCATCACCATCACCATCACCATCACCATCACCATCACCATCACCATCACCATCACCATCACCATCACCATCACCATCACCATCACCATCACCATCACCATCACCATCACCATCACCATCACCATCACCATCACCATCACCATCACCATCACCATCACCATCACCATCACCATCACCATCACCATCACCATCACCATCACCATCACCATCACCATCACCATCACCATCACCATCACCATCACCATCACCATCACCATCACCATCACCATCACCATCACCATCACCATCACCATCACCATCACCATCACCATCACCATCACCATCACCATCACCATCACCATCACCATCACCATCACCATCACCATCACCATCACCATCACCATCACCATCACCATCACCATCACCATCACCATCACCATCACCATCACCATCACCATCACCATCACCATCACCATCACCATCACCATCACCATCACCATCACCATCACCATCACCATCACCATCACCATCACCATCACCATCACCATCACCATCACCATCACCATCACCATCACCATCACCATCACCATCACCATCACCATCACCATCACCATCACCATCACCATCACCATCACCATCACCATCACCATCACCATCACCATCACCATCACCATCACCATCACCATCACCATCACCATCACCATCACCATCACCATCACCATCACCATCACCATCACCATCACCATCACCATCACCATCACCATCACCATCACCATCACCATCACCATCACCATCACCATCACCATCACCATCACCATCACCATCACCATCACCATCACCATCACCATCACCATCACCATCACCATCACCATCACCATCACCATCACCATCACCATCACCATCACCATCACCATCACCATCACCATCACCATCACCATCACCATCACCATCACCATCACCATCACCATCACCATCACCATCACCATCACCATCACCATCACCATCACCATCACCATCACCATCACCATCACCATCACCATCACCATCACCATCACCATCACCATCACCATCACCATCACCATCACCATCACCATCACCATCACCATCACCATCACCATCACCATCACCATCACCATCACCATCACCATCACCATCACCATCACCATCACCATCACCATCACCATCACCATCACCATCACCATCACCATCACCATCACCATCACCATCACCATCACCATCACCATCACCATCACCATCACCATCACCATCACCATCACCATCACCATCACCATCACCATCACCATCACCATCACCATCACCATCACCATCACCATCACCATCACCATCACCATCACCATCACCATCACCATCACCATCACCATCACCATCACCATCACCATCACCATCACCATCACCATCACCATCACCATCACCATCACCATCACCATCACCATCACCATCACCATCACCATCACCATCACCATCACCATCACCATCACCATCACCATCACCATCACCATCACCATCACCATCACCATCACCATCACCATCACCATCACCATCACCATCACCATCACCATCACCATCACCATCACCATCACCATCACCATCACCATCACCATCACCATCACCATCACCATCACCATCACCATCACCATCACCATCACCATCACCATCACCATCACCATCACCATCACCATCACCATCACCATCACCATCACCATCACCATCACCATCACCATCACCATCACCATCACCATCACCATCACCATCACCATCACCATCACCATCACCATCACCATCACCATCACCATCACCATCACCATCACCATCACCATCACCATCACCATCACCATCACCATCACCATCACCATCACCATCACCATCACCATCACCATCACCATCACCATCACCATCACCATCACCATCACCATCACCATCACCATCACCATCACCATCACCATCACCATCACCATCACCATCACCATCACCATCACCATCACCATCACCATCACCATCACCATCACCATCACCATCACCATCACCATCACCATCACCATCACCATCACCATCACCATCACCATCACCATCACCATCACCATCACCATCACCATCACCATCACCATCACCATCACCATCACCATCACCATCACCATCACCATCACCATCACCATCACCATCACCATCACCATCACCATCACCATCACCATCACCATCACCATCACCATCACCATCACCATCACCATCACCATCACCATCACCATCACCATCACCATCACCATCACCATCACCATCACCATCACCATCACCATCATCATCATCATCATCATCATCATCACCATCACCATCACCATCACGTATGTGAAGTTAGCCCGAAAACCATCCCGAAAAAATTGATGTGTCTCAACTAATTATTATACAGGAAAAAGCCTCTCAGCACGAAAAACTTACTATAAAATGATACAAAATAAGACTCCATCCCGAAAAAATTAAATGAAAAATAATTTGTTTCTGGATATAAAATTAATAATTTTCAGTGTACAATAATCATATATTCACTAAAGTGTCGTTTTTTTCAGACTTTATTTTTATTATAGGTACATTTAATAGGAACTCGGACGTAATAAAGTAAATTGTGTATGATGTACATAGTTGACTATAAAAATCAAATATTTCTGGCACTGGATCTTTGCTCACAGAGGTTGGCAGATATAGAAGGGTATGTCGTTTGGTTCATTGAGCCTTCATAATTAACCACCTGTAACGGCATTACCGTACGATGGGGATAACGGTACTTTCTAGGTCATAATATATTTCTATTTCTATTTGAACAACAAATCAGACATATTTCCGGCACTGGATCTTTGCTCACAGAGGTTGGCAGATATAGAAGGGTATGTCGTTTGGTTCATTGAGCCTTCATTATTAACCACCTGTAACGGCATTACCGTACGATGGGGATAACGGTGCTTTCTAGGTCATAATATATTTCTATTTCTGTTTGAACAACAAATCAGACATATTTCCGGCTGTAGATCTTTGCTCACAGAGGTTGGCAGATATAAAGAGGTATGCTGTTTGGTTAGTTGAACCTTCATTATTAACCACCTGTAACGGCATTACCGTACGATGGGGATAACGGTACTTTCTAGGTCATAATATATTTCTGTTTGAACAATAAATCAGACATATTTCCGGCTCTGGATCTTTGCTCACAGAGGTTGGCAGATATAGAAGGGTATGTCGTTTGGTTCATTGAGCCTTCATTATTAACCACCTAAAACGGCATTACCGTACGATGGGGATAACGGTGCTTTCTAGGTCATAATATATTTCTATTTCTGTTTGAACAACAAATCAGACATATTTCCGGCTGTAGATCTTTGCTCACAGAGGTTGGCAGATATAAAGAGATATGTTGTTTGGTTAGTTGAACCTTCATTATCAACCACCTGTAACGGCATTACCGTACGATGGGGATAACGGTACTTTCTAGGTCATAATATATTTCTGTTTGAACAATAAATCAGACATATTTCCGGCTCTGGATCTTTGCTCACAGAGGTTGGCAGATATAGAGGGGTACGTCATTTGGTTAGTTGAGCTTTCATTATTAACCACCTAAAACGGCATTACCGTACGATGGGGATAACGGTACTTTCTAGGTCATAATATATTTCTGTTTGAACAATAAATCAGACATATTTCCGGCTCTGGATCTTTGCTCACAGAGGTTGGCAGATATAAAGAGGTATGCTGTTTGGTTAGTTGAACCTTCATTATTAACCACCTGTAACGGCATTACCGTACGATGGGGATAACGGTACTTTCTAGGTCATAATATATTTCTGTTTGAACAATAAATCAGACATATTTCCGGCTCTGGATCTTTGCTCACAGAGGTTGGCAGATATAGAGGGGTACGTCATTTGGTTAGCTGAGCTTTCATTATTAACCACCTAAAACGGCATTACCGTACGATGGGGATAACGGTACTTTCTAGGTCATAATATATTTCTGTTTGAACAATAAATCAGACATATTTCCGGCTCTGGATCTTTGCTCACAGAGGTTGGCAGATATAAAGAGGTATGCTGTTTGGTTAGTTGAACCTTCATTATTAACCACCTGTAACGGCATTACCGTACGATGGGGATAACGGTACTTTCTAGGTCATAATATATTTCTATTTCTGTTTGAACAACAAATCAGACATATTTCCGGCTCTGGATCTTTGCTCACAGAGGTTGGCAGATATAGAGGGGTATGTCGTTTGGTTAGTTAAGCCTTCATTATTAACAATATATAACGGCATTACCGTACGATGGGGATAACGGTACTTTCTAGGTCATAATATATTTCTATTTCTGTTTGAACAACAAATCAGACATATTTCCGGCTCTGGATCTTTGCTCACAGAGGTTGGCAGATATAGAGGGGTATGTCGTTTGGTTAATTAAGCCTTCATTATTAACAATATATAACGGCATTACCGTACGATGGGGATAACGGTACTTTCTAGGTCATAATATATTTCTATTTCTGTTTGAACAACAAATCAGACATATTTCCGGCTCTGGATCTTTGCTCACAGAGGTTGGCAGATATAGAGAGGTATGTCGTTTGGTTAGTTGAACCTTCATTATTAACCACCTGTAACGGCATTACCGTACGATGGGGATAACGGTACTTTCTAGGTCATAATATATTTCTATTTCTGTTTGAACAACAAACCAGACATATTTCCGGCTCTGAATCTTTGCTCACAGAGGTTGGCAGATATAGAGGGGTATGTCGTTTGGTTAATTGAGCCTTCATTATTAACCACCTAAAACGGCATTACCGTACGATGGGGATAACGGTACTTTCTAGATCATATTATATTTCTATTTCTGTTTGAACTGCAAATCAGACATATTTCCGGCTCTGGATCTTTGCTCACAGAGGTTGGCAGATATAGAGGGGTACGTCATTTGGTTAAATAAGCTTTCATTATTAACCACCTAAAACGGCATTACCGTACGATGGGGATAACGGTACTTTCTAGGTCATAATATATTTCTGTTTGAACAATAAATCAGACATATTTCCGGCTCTGGATCTTTGCTCACAGAGGTTGGCAGATATAGACGGGTATGTCGTTTGGTTAGTTAAGCCTTCATTATTAACCACCTGTAACGGCATAACCGTACGATGGGGATAACGGTACTTTCTAGGTCATAATATATTTCTATTTCTGTTTGAACAACAAATCAGACATATTTCCGGCTCTGGATCTTTGCTCACAGAGGTTGGCAGATATAGAGGGGTATGTCGTTTGGTTAGTTGAACCTTCATTATTAACCACCTGTAACGGCATTACCGTACGATGGGAATAACGGTACTTTCTAGGTCATAATATATTTCTATTTCTGTTTGAACTGCAAATCAGACATATTTCCGGCTCTGGATCTTTGCTCACAGAGGTTGGCAGATATAAAGAGGTATGTCGTTTGGTTAGTTGAACCTTCATTATTAACCACCTGTAACGGCATTACCGTACGATGGGGATAACGGTACTTTCTAGGTCATAATATATTTCTATTTCTGTTTGAACTGCAAATCAGACATATTTCCGGCTCTGGATCTTTGCTCACAGAGGTTGGCAGATATAGAGGGGTATGTCGTTTGGTTAGTTAAGCCTTCATTATTAACAACATGTAACGGCATTACCGTACGATGGGGATAACGGTACTTTCTAGGTCATAATATATTTCTATTTCTGTTTGAACAACAAATCAGACATATTTCCGGCTCTGGATCTTTGCTCACAGAGGTTGACAGATATAGACGGGTATGTCGTTTGGTTAGTTAAGCCTTCATTATTAACCACCTGTAACGGCATAACCGTACGATGGGGCTAACGGTACTTTCTAGGTCATAATATATTTCTATTTCTGTTTGAACAACAAATCAGACATATTTCCGGCTCTGGATCTTTGCTCACAGAGGTTGGCAGATATAAAGAGGTATGTCGTTTGGTTAGTTGAACCTTCATTATTAACCACCTGTAACGGCATTACCGTACGATGGGGATAACGGTACTTTCTAGGTCATAATATATTTCTATTTCTGTTTGAACAACAAATCAGACATATTTCCGGCTCTGGATCTTTGCTCACAGAAGTTGGCAGATATAGAGGGGTATGTCGTTTGGTTAATTAAACCTTCATTATTAACCACATGTAACGGCATTACCGTACGATGGGGATAACGGTACTTTCTAGGTCATAATATATTTCTATTTCTGTTTGAACAACAAACCAGACATATTTCCGGCTCTGGATCTTTGCTCACAGAGGTTGGCAGATATAGAGGGGTATGTCGTTTGGTTAGTTGAACCTTCATTATTAACCACCTGTAACGGCATATGCGTACGATGGGGATAACGGTACTTTCTAGGTCATAATTTATTTCTATTTCTGTTTGAACAACAAATCAGACATATTTCCGGCTCTGGATCTTTGCTCACAGAGGTTGGCAGATATAGAGTGGTATGTCATTTGGTTAGTTAAGCCTTTATTATTAACCACCTAAAACGACATTACCGTACGATGGGGATAACGGTACTTTCTAGGTCATAATATATTTCTATTTCTGTTTGAACAACAAATCAGACATATTTCCTGCTCTGGATCTTTGCTCACAGAGGTTGGCAGATATAGAGGGGTATGTCGTTTGGTTAGTTAAGCCTTCATTATTATAAGATTTATAGTCAATTTAATTACAAACATGAAATAGATTATTGGATATTAAAGTTACGTAAGTTTCGATTTAATTTCGCTGCTTTGAAATATGCGGTTTTAAAAAATGTAGAGTTGTACCATATGCGATTCTGTACCATATGTTCTGATAAATTCAGTTTTGATTGAAACGATTTAAAAATATTTCGTTTTTATATTATGTTGTATAATATTATGTTATATAATATTTATTTAAGTTAGTTATTATTTAGGAACAGGATCTTTAGTATACACGATCATATGTGGGGTGACTTTAGTGATGTCCAAATTTCTGATTTTCACCACATATTTTTTTAGATCATCGTATTTAACCCACTTTTGCTCATATTTACAGCAACTGATAAAATGTCCAGCATTGTTATGAATAGCTGAATCAAGCTGTTCATATGATATAACTCCTGCCAAACTGTAAACCTTCTTATTAAAAAGAAGTTTTGGTTCTATTTGATTTATTGTTACTTTCGGAGGGTTTTCTGTGGGGTACTCGGTGTAAATAGAAAGTATATTATGATACGTATGGGTTTCAGGGCTCATTTTATTTGAACAAATTGGGCAACTCTGTGATGGAACTTCTTCTATACAGTCACCTAAATTTAAATAACTAACTTCCAGTAATTTTTTTAAATTGATGAGAAGAAAATTTCGTTCTTCTTCAACCACTGTTTCACATTTTTGGCATTTTAACTTCACGGTTAGACTTGGAAGAAATTTTAGTACATTTCCTGCTACGTCTTGTATATTACAATTACAATCATTTTTAATGCCAAAAATTTCGATCAAAATTTCTTTTCGAATATTATAGATATCATTCAATTGATTATTTATCAATTTTTCTATTAAAATTTTAACCCTGCCTTCTTTTATACCACAGTTACTTATCCCCAAAATATTTATTGCAGTAGCCATTGTTTGGATTAGGGAATCAAACGCACAGGTATTTGAATAATAATCGCACGTATTAGTTCCATTTTGTAGAACCGGTAAAGAACTAGAGTTTAGTTTATTTTTAGGTAGTATTCTTTTTTTCACTATTTTATGAGGGCGCTTTGGAGTGCTGAATTCGGTATTAATCTTTGAGCTATTACTTAAGATTTTTATAGTACTAACTCTGCGTTCTTGTGGAGACTGTGTTCCAATTTCTTTAATATTTTTTAAATTAAATGACGACAATTTCCTAGTTGGAGTAGCTGCATCCTTATTTCTTCGTTTCCATATAGATTGACTTAGTTGTGAATCGTGGATTGTTAAATCAATTTTGCTCGACTGAATACCATTGATTAAATTTTTCCTTATATATTTTACTGATTTTTTAGGTACACCTGATAATATTTGTCGATAGAGTGCTACATTTCGATCATGAATACTTTTCACAAACCTCCCTACTTTTGTTGGCAGTTTACCAATACTGCCGGAAGTCTTAAATCTGCGTTTTATAATTGCAAAATAGTTCTCTACATGACTGTTACTTTGCCGAACTCCATTGTTAATAATACCAGCCCATAAAGGTAAATAAGTTATATATTTCTTTAAAATTAAAGTTAGAAATTCAGGACTGTAAAAACTGTTTAATCCACCAATTAATGCAGAACTAGTATCATCTAATTTAATTTGATCAATAATGTTCTTCATATCTTGATAGTAAGGGCTTTGAATATATATAGATTTTGTGTTGTCTCTATATGTTTCAAATTTAGCATTGCTTACAACAATCTCATCGAAATTTATATCGGTTACAGTAATCAAATTAGTTAAAGAATCTAATGATTGCTGCACAGTATTTGTGATATTCCTTGACAATAACAGTATTGCAATATATTTCCACATTTCTTTGATGGTATCATAATTATTGGTCATGAAAAGCGATGCCAATATTTCCTTGATAATTTTTTTATTCGATGGACAGTTGGAGAAACTTGCATTAATATCCTGGGCCATTGTGTGTGTTAAATGACAACAACACAAATAAATCTTGACAATAGATCCTTTAGACTTGTAAGTCGGTTTATTATTAATCCAATCATGAGTTGCTGTTAAATATTCAATGATGTCTATATTGTTGAATGCATTTAATACTGCATTCATTTCAGCAAAAGAAAAATCTATAACGCCTGAATCAAACACAGGCCATTTTTTAAAATTATTCTCAACATACAATCTAAACGATTTTAACCAGCCACTAATCGTATCAATAGTATGGCTGGAACTAACCATATCGGTCAATGGAAACGGTGATACTGTATCGCAATCAGAAGTTTGAGCAGCAACTATAAGAGCATAATACAAAATTGTTGGACAAGGGTTGAAAGGAGCCCGTACCAAACTACCCGTAGCGTCCAAATATACTGATAGTTCTTTGTTCTCAAATGTGTTTCGCATAATTTTTAAAATATTATTTTGCTTTGCACTGTACGTCATTACAACGAATGGACGACGCATAATTTTCTGAATATATTTATCTTCGCATAATTCATACTTTTTCCACTCCTCATCAATATCGATAAAATCATCAGAATGATTATCATTTGATTGCAAAGCTTCAGATCTTATTTTCCTTAATACATCCTGTGATTTTGATTTTTGTATGGTATTGGTATTTTGAATAAAATCAATGTCTTCGTCCAGTATTAAATTTTCAGAAACTTTTTCCACGGTTTTGTCGATCAATATTTTTTTCAAGACATCCCGATTATAACCTGATGTAAAGCTAAATCTTTTAATAGGGTGAATTATAGGATTTTGTGTCGAGTAAACATCAAATATTCCGTGACTTAAATTTGTATTGATTAATTTGTAATTTCGACAAGTTTGATTCAAATATTTATGGCCACAATAAGTTCTTATTGTGATGTGATCCTTTAAAATGTCGTAACCTTTTATGTTTATTAGGCATCCAGTTTGCTTTGTTAAATGTTTAGAAATTACCGATCTGTATAAATATGAATCTAAATTTCGCTCATTTGGTAAAAATATTTTTTTCCAAATATTGTCAGAGATATTTAAAGTATAATCACATTTTTCATAAACCAGTTTTCGATTTCTGTTATTTTTAATTTGTTTTAAATTTGGGTCCCTCTTACAAATAATATTAGTTTTGCCAATACCCATCTCAGTAGTTTGAACCAAATTCAAATTTGCGGGCATTTCAATAAAAGTAGAATCGCTATTAATTTCAACCTACAAACTGTTAGCATTTTCTGATATTTGCGCAAGATTGTTTGTTTCATTTTCGATAAGATTTGTATCTTTATTTTTAATTTGTTTTGAATTTGTGTCTCCCTTACAAATAATATTAGATTCTTTAATATCCATCTCATTAGTAGGTGGAGTCAAACTCAAATTTGCATGATTTTCAATAAAAATATAACTGTCCATAGTTTCAACCGATAAACCGTTTTCTATATTTTCTGACATTATTGCAAGATTATTTATATCGTTTTCGGCAAGATCTGTAATAGCATTCGAATCTCGAACTTCCGTATTTACTGCCACACAAACTTTTTTGTTTATATTCGTGGCATTGAATTCTAATACCGTTTTGGATAAATCTCCATTTTGATCATTAGAAGCGGTACTAATATTAATATGTTTTCGCCATGCATTATACACAAGTGTACGATTTAACAAATTGTTCTTAATATTTAACAACGTACATACTAGAGCAATTTCTGTACTATCGGAAGTAGTGAATTTTACAGCTGTAAATGCCAACTTTTCAATAGCATGCTTTACTGCAGCTACCGTAATTACACTTCTTTTTTTTTTATAGTTGAGTCTAATTTTTTTCTTGTCGTGTTTTTCCATTTTAAAAATAAATACAAATTAGAATTGTCCTGAAGAAAGCCGAGGTCGTATATTATAAAAAAGCAAAGATTTTAGTTAAAACACAATATAAACGTTAAACAAGAATGTTCAAAATAGAAAGCCGAGGTCCAAAATATAGATTTTTAGCAACAATAATCAAATAACAAATTTAAAGGATGTCCTGGGAAAAGCAAAGATCAAGTAGTTTTTAAAAAAACTTTTTTATTATGAAATAATCAAAAAACACGAAAAAATAACTAAAACAGATATTAACAGATATTAACCATACAAAATCTGAATTAATATTAAAACAAAGAAGAGAAAAAAATTCCTTATATACTCCAGCAAAATATTTTTATTTTTTCATTTTTTGTTTTCTGTAGCAAAAATATAAAGGGAATATAATTTGGAATAAATGACTGTCAGTCTCGTAATAAAACAAACTGCTTTAAACAGTTATAATATATTTTAAATTTTGTTATTTTCCCGACGTTTCGGTACCTTTCGTTATCATTATCAAGGCTACATATATAAAAATAACGTTACAGTAGAAACATATTATGACCTAGAAAGTACCGTTATCCCCATCGTACGGTAGTGCCGTTACAGGTGGTTAATAATGGAGGCTTAGTTAACCAAATGACATACCCCTCTATATCTGCCAACCTCTGTGAGCAAAGATCCAGAGCCGGAAATATGTCTGATTTGCAGTTCAAACAGAAATAGAAATATATTATGACCTAGAAAGTACCGTTTTCCCCATCGTACGGTAATGCCGTTTTAGGTGGTTAATAATGAAGGCTCAACTAACTAAACGACATACTCTCCTATATCTGCCAACCTCTGTGAGCAAAGATCCAGAGCCAGAAATATGTCTGATTTGCAGTTCAAACAGAAATATATTATGACCTAGAAAGTACCGTTATCCCCATCGTACGGTAATGCCGTTACAGGTGGTTAATAATGAAGACTTAATAAACCAAACGACATACCCCTCTATATCTGCCAACCTCCGTGAGCAAAGATCCAGAGCCGAAAATATGTCTGATTTGTTGTTCAAACAGAAATAGAAATATATTATGACCTAGAAAGTACCGTTATCCCCATCGTACGGTAATGTCATTACAGGTGGTTAATAATGAAGGCTCAATTAACCAAACGACATACCCCTCTATATCTGCCAACCTCTGTGAGCAAAGATCCAGAGCCGGAAATATGTCTGATTTGCAGTTCAAACAGAAATAGAAATATATTATGACCTAGAAAATACCGTTATCCCCATCGTACGGTAATGCCGTTACAGGTGGTTCATAATGAAGGCTCAGCTAATCAAACGACATACCTCTCTATATCTGCCAACCTCTGTGAGCAAAGATCCAGAGCCGGAAATATGTCTGATTTGTTGTTCAAACAGAAATAGAAATATATTATGACCTAGAAAGTACCGTTATCCCCATCGTACGGTTATGCCGTTACAGGTGGTTAATAATAAAGACTTAATAAACCAAACGACATACCTTTCTATATCTGCCAACCTCTGTGAGCAAAGATCCAGAGCCGGAAATATGTCTGATTTATTGTTCAAACAGAAATATATTATGACCTAGAAAGTACCGTTATCCCCATCGTACGGTAATGCCGTTTTAGGTGGTTAATAATGAAAGCTCAACTAACCAAATGACGTACCCCTTTATATCTGCCAACCTCTGTGAGCAAAGATCCAGAGCCGGAAATATGTCTGATTTGCAGTTCAAACAGAAATAGAAATATATTATGACCTAGAAAGTACCGTTATCCCCATCGTACGGTAATGCCGTTTTAGGTGGTTAATAATGAAGGCTCAATTAACCAAACGACATACCCTTCTATATCTGCCAACCTCTGTGAGCAAAGATTCAGAGCCGGAAATATGTCTGGTTTGTTGTTCAAACAGAAATAGAAATATATTATGACCTAGAAAGTACCGTTATCCCCATCGTACGGTTATGCCGTTACAGGTGGTTAATAATGAAGGTTCAACTAACCAAACGACATACCTCTCTATATCTGCCAACCTCTGTGAGCAAAGATCCAGAGCCGGAAATATGTCTGATTTGTTGTTCAAACAGAAATAGAAATATATTATGACCTAGAAAGTACCGTTATCCCCATCGTACGGTAATGCCGTTATATATTGTTAATAATGAAGGCTTAATTAACCAAACGACATACCCCTCTATATCTGCCAACCTCTGTGAGCAAAGATCCAGAGCCGGAAATATGTCTGATTTGTTGTTCAAACAGAAATAAAAATATATTATGACCTAGAAAGTACCGTTATCCCCATCGTACGGTAATGCCGTTACAGGTGGTTAATAATGAAGGTTCAACTAATCAAACAGCATACCTCTTTATATCTGCCAACCTCTGTGAGCAAAGATCCAGAGCCGGAAATATGTCTGATTTATTGTTCAAACAGAAATATATTATGACCTAGAAAGTACCGTTATCCCCATCGTACGGTAGTGCCGTTACAGGTGGTTAATAATGGAGGCTTAGTTAACCAAATGACATACCCCTCTATATCTGCCAACCTCTGTGAGCAAAGATCCAGAGCCGGAAATATGTCTGATTTGTTGTTCAAACAGAAATAGAAATATATTATGACCTAGAAAGTACCGTTATCCCCATCGTACGGTAATGCCGTTACAGGTGGTTAATAATGAAGGTTCAACTAACCAAACGACATACCTCTCTATATCTGCCAACCTCTGTGAGCAAAGATCCAGAGCCGGAAATATGTCTGATTTGCAGTTCAAACAGAAATAGAAATATATTATGACCTAGAAAGTACCGTTATCCCCATCGTACGGTAATGCCGTTTTAGGTGGTTAATAATGAAGGCTCAATTAACCAAACGACATACCCTTCTATATCTGCCAACCTCTGTGAGCAAAGATTCAGAGCCGGAAATATGTCTGGTTTGTTGTTCAAACAGAAATAGAAATATATTATGACCTAGAAAGTACCGTTATCCCCATCGTACGGTTATGCCGTTACAGGTGGTTAATAATGAAGGTTCAACTAACCAAACGACATACCTCTCTATATCTGCCAACCTCTGTGAGCAAAGATCCAGAGCCGGAAATATGTCTGATTTGTTGTTCAAACAGAAATAGAAATATATTATGACCTAGAAAGTACCGTTATCCCCATCGTACGGTAATGCCGTTATATATTGTTAATAATGAAGGCTTAATTAACCAAACGACATACCCCTCTATATCTGCCAACCTCTGTGAGCAAAGATCCAGAGCCGGAAATATGTCTGATTTGTTGTTCAAACAGAAATAAAAATATATTATGACCTAGAAAGTACCGTTATCCCCATCGTACGGTAATGCCGTTACAGGTGGTTAATAATGAAGGTTCAACTAATCAAACAGCATACCTCTTTATATCTGCCAACCTCTGTGAGCAAAGATCCAGAGCCGGAAATATGTCTGATTTATTGTTCAAACAGAAATATATTATGACCTAGAAAGTACCGTTATCCCCATCGTACGGTAGTGCCGTTACAGGTGGTTAATAATGGAGGCTTAGTTAACCAAATGACATACCCCTCTATATCTGCCAACCTCTGTGAGCAAAGATCCAGAGCCGGAAATATGTCTGATTTGTTGTTCAAACAGAAATAGAAATATATTATGACCTAGAAAGTACCGTTATCCCCATCGTACGGTAATGCCGTTACAGGTGGTTAATAATGAAGGTTCAACTAACCAAACGACATACCTCTCTATATCTGCCAACCTCTGTGAGCAAAGATCCAGAGCCGGAAATATGTCTGATTTGCAGTTCAAACAGAAATAGAAATATATTATGACCTAGAAAGTACCGTTATCCCCATCGTACGGTAATGCCGTTACAGGTGGTTAATAATGAAGGCTCAATGAACCAAACGACATACCCTTCTATATCTGCCAACCTCTGTGAGCAAAGATCCAGTGCCAGAAATATTTGATTTTTATAGTCAACTATGTACATCATACACAATTTACTTTATTACGTCCGAGTTCCTATTAAATGTACCTATAATAAAAATAAAGTCTGAAAAAAACGACACTTTAGTGAATATATGATTATTGTACACTGAAAATTATTAATTTTATATCCAGAAACAAATTATTTTTCATTTAATTTTTTCGGGATGGAGTCTTATTTTGTATCATTTTATAGTAAGTTTTTCGTGCTGAGAGGCTTTTTCCTGTATAATAATTAGTTGAGACACATCAATTTTTTCGGGATGGTTTTCGGGCTAACTTCACATACGTATCACCATCACCATCACCATCACCATCACCATCACCATCACCATCACCATCACCATCACCATCACCATCACCATCACCATCACCATCACCATCACCATCACCATCACCATCACCATCACCATCACCATCACCATCACCATCACCATCACCATCACCATCACCATCACCATCACCATCACCATCACCATCACCATCACACCATCACCATCACCATCACCATCACCATCACCATCACCATCACCATCACCATCACCATCACCATCACCATCACCATCACCATCACCATCACCATCACCATCACCATCACCATCACCATCACCATCACCATCACCATCACCATCACCATCACCATCACCATCACCATCACCATCACCATCACCATCACCATCACCATCACCATCACCATCACCATCACCATCACCATCACCATCACCATCACCATCACCATCACCATCACCATCACCATCACCATCACCATCACCATCACCATCACCATCACCATCACCATCACCATCACCATCACCATCACCATCACCATCACCATCACCATCACCATCACCATCCATCACCATCACCATCACCATCACCATCACCATCACCATCACCATCACCATCACCATCACCATCACCATCACCATCACCATCACCATCACCATCACCATCACCATCACCATCACCATCACCATCACCATCACCATCACCATCACCATCACCATCACCATCACCATCACCATCACCATCACCATCACCATCACCATCACCATCACCATCACCATCACCATCACCATCACCATCACCATCACCATCACCATCACCATCACCATCACCATCACCATCACCATCACCATCACCATCACCATCACCATCACCATCACCATCACCATCACCATCACCATCACCATCACCATCACCATCACCATCACCATCACCATCACCATCACCATCACCATCACCATCACCATCACCATCACCATCACCATCACCATCACCATCACCATCACCATCACCATCACCATCACCATCACCATCACCATCACCATCACCATCACCATCACCATCACCATCACCATCACCATCACCATCACCATCACCATCACCATCACCATCACCATCACCATCACCATCACCATCACCATCACCATCACCATCACCATCACCATCACCATCACCATCACCATCACCATCACCATCACCATCACCATCACCATCACCATCACCATCACCATCACCATCACCATCACCATCACCATCACCATCACCATCACCATCACCATCACCATCACCATCACCATCACCATCACCATCACCATCACCATCACCATCACCATCACCATCACCATCACCATCACCATCACCATCACCATCACCATCACCATCACCATCACCATCACCATCACCATCACCATCACCATCACCATCACCATCACCATCACCATCACCATCACCATCACCATCACCATCACCATCACCATCACCATCACCATCACCATCACCATCACCATCACCATCACCATCACCATCACCATCACCATCACCATCACCATCACCATCACCATCACCATCACCATCACCATCACCATCACCATCACCATCACCATCACCATCACCATCACCATCACCATCACCATCACCATCACCATCACCATCACCATCACCATCACCATCACCATCACCATCACCATCACCATCACCATCACCATCACCATCACCATCACCATCACCATCACCATCACCATCACCATCACCATCACCATCACCATCACCATCACCATCACCATCACCATCACCATCACCATCACCATCACCATCACCATCACCATCACCATCACCATCACCATCACCATCACCATCACCATCACCATCACCATCACCATCACCATCACCATCACCATCACCATCACCATCACCATCACCATCACCATCACCATCACCATCACCATCACCATCACCATCACCATCACCATCACCATCACCATCACCATCACCATCACCATCACCATCACCATCACCATCACCATCACCATCACCATCACCATCACCATCACCATCACCATCACCATCACCATCACCATCACCATCACCATCACCATCACCATCACCATCACCATCACCATCACCATCACCATCACCATCACCATCACCATCACCATCACCATCACCATCACCATCACCATCACCATCACCATCACCATCACCATCACCATCACCATCACCATCACCATCACCATCACCATCACCATCACCATCACCATCACCATCACCATCACCATCACCATCACCATCACCATCACCATCACCATCACCATCACCATCACCATCACCATCACCATCACCATCACCATCACCATCACCATCACCATCACCATCACCATCACCATCACCATCACCATCACCATCACCATCACCATCACCATCACCATCACCATCACCATCACCATCACCATCACCATCACCATCACCATCACCATCACCATCACCATCACCATCACCATCACCATCACCATCACCATCACCATCACCATCACCATCACCATCACCATCACCATCACCATCACCATCACCATCACCATCACCATCACCATCACCATCACCATCACCATCACCATCACCATCACCATCACCATCACCATCACCATCACCATCACCATCACCATCACCATCACCATCACCATCACCATCACCATCACCATCACCATCACCATCACCATCACCATCACCATCACCATCACCATCACCATCACCATCACCATCACCATCACCATCACCATCACCATCACCATCACCATCACCATCACCATCACCATCACCATCACCATCACCATCACCATCACCATCACCATCACCATCACCATCACCATCACCATCACCATCACCATCACCATCACCATCACCATCACCATCACCATCACCATCACCATCACCATCACCATCACCATCACCATCACCATCACCATCACCATCACCATCACCATCACCATCACCATCACCATCACCATCACCATCACCATCACCATCACCATCACCATCACCATCACCATCACCATCACCATCACCATCACCATCACCATCACCATCACCATCACCATCACCATCACCATCACCATCACCATCACCATCACCATCACCATCACCATCACCATCACCATCACCATCACCATCACCATCACCATCACCATCACCATCACCATCACCATCACCATCACCATCACCATCACCATCACCATCACCATCACCATCACCATCACCATCACCATCACCATCACCATCACCATCACCATCACCATCACCATCACCATCACCATCACCATCACCATCACCATCACCATCACCATCACCATCACCATCACCATCACCATCACCATCACCATCACCATCACCATCACCATCACCATCACCATCACCATCACCATCACCATCACCATCACCATCACCATCACCATCACCATCACCATCACCATCACCATCACCATCACCATCACCATCACCATCACCATCACCATCACCATCACCATCACCATCACCATCACCATCACCATCACCATCACCATCACCATCACCATCACCATCACCATCACCATCACCATCACCATCACCATCACCATCACCATCACCATCACCATCACCATCACCATCACCATCACCATCACCATCACCATCACCATCACCATCACCATCACCATCACCATCACCATCACCATCACCATCACCATCACCATCACCATCACCATCACCATCACCATCACCATCACCATCACCATCACCATCACCATCACCATCACCATCACCATCACCATCACCATCACCATCACCATCACCATCACCATCACCATCACCATCACCATCACCATCACCATCACCATCACCATCACCATCACCATCACCATCACCATCACCATCACCATCACCATCACCATCACCATCACCATCACCATCACCATCACCATCACCATCACCATCACCATCACCATCACCATCACCATCACCATCACCATCACCATCACCATCACCATCACCATCACCATCACCATCACCATCACCATCACCATCACCATCACCATCACCATCACCATCACCATCACCATCACCATCACCATCACCATCACCATCACCATCACCATCACCATCACCATCACCATCACCATCACCATCACCATCACCATCACCATCACCATCACCATCACCATCACCATCACCATCACCATCACCATCACCATCACCATCACCATCACCATCACCATCACCATCACCATCACCATCACCATCACCATCACCATCACCATCACCATCACCATCACCATCACCATCACCATCACCATCACCATCACCATCACCATCACCATCACCATCACCATCACCATCACCATCACCATCACCATCACCATCACCATCACCATCACCATCACCATCACCATCACCATCACCATCACCATCACCATCACCATCACCATCACCATCACCATCACCATCACCATCACCATCACCATCACCATCACCATCACCATCACCATCACCATCACCATCACCATCACCATCACCATCACCATCACCATCACCATCACCATCACCATCACCATCACCATCACCATCACCATCACCATCACCATCACCATCACCATCACCATCACCATCACCATCACCATCACCATCACCATCACCATCACCATCACCATCACCATCACCATCACCATCACCATCACCATCACCATCACCATCACCATCACCATCACCATCACCATCACCATCACCATCACCATCACCATCACCATCACCATCACCATCACCATCACCATCACCATCACCATCACCATCACCATCACCATCACCATCACCATCACCATCACCATCACCATCACCATCATCACCATCACCATCACCATCACCATCACCATCACCATCACCATCACCATCACCATCACCATCACCATCACCATCACCATCACCATCACCATCACCATCACCATCACCATCACCATCACCATCACCATCACCATCACCATCACCATCACCATCACCATCACCATCACCATCACCATCACCATCACCATCACCATCACCATCACCATCACCATCACCATCACCATCACCATCACCATCACCATCACCATCACCATCACCATCACCATCACCATCACCATCACCATCACCATCACCATCACCATCACCATCACCATCACCATCACCATCACCATCACCATCACCATCACCATCACCATCACCATCACCATCACCATCACCATCACCATCACCATCACCATCACCATCACCATCACCATCACCATCACCATCACCATCACCATCACCATCACCATCACCATCACCATCACCATCACCATCACCATCACCATCACCATCACCATCACCATCACCATCACCATCACCATCACCATCACCATCACCATCACCATCACCATCACCATCACCATCACCATCACCATCACCATCACCATCACCATCACCATCACCATCACCATCACCATCACCATCACCATCACCATCACCATCACCATCACCATCACCATCACCATCACCATCACCATCACCATCACCATCACCATCACCATCACCATCACCATCACCATCACCATCACCATCACCATCACCATCACCATCACCATCACCATCACCATCACCATCACCATCACCATCACCATCACCATCACCATCACCATCACCATCACCATCACCATCACCATCACCATCACCATCACCATCACCATCACCATCACCATCACCATCACCATCACCATCACCATCACCATCACCATCACCATCACCATCACCATCACCATCACCATCACCATCACCATCACCATCACCATCACCATCACCATCACCATCACCATCACCATCACCATCACCATCACCATCACCATCACCATCACCATCACCATCACCATCACCATCACCATCACCATCACCATCACCATCACCATCACCATCACCATCACCATCACCATCACCATCACCATCACCATCACCATCACCATCACCATCACCATCACCATCACCATCACCATCACCATCACCATCACCATCACCATCACCATCACCATCACCATCACCATCACCATCACCATCACCATCACCATCACCATCACCATCACCATCACCATCACCATCACCATCACCATCACCATCACCATCACCATCACCATCACCATCACCATCACCATCACCATCACCATCACCATCACCATCACCATCACCATCACCATCACCATCACCATCACCATCACCATCACCATCACCATCACCATCACCATCACCATCACCATCACCATCACCATCACCATCACCATCACCATCACCATCACCATCACCATCACCATCACCATCACCATCACCATCACCATCACCATCACCATCACCATCACCATCACCATCACCATCACCATCACCATCACCATCACCATCACCATCACCATCACCATCACCATCACCATCACCATCACCATCACCATCACCATCACCATCACCATCACCATCACCATCACCATCACCATCACCATCACCATCACCATCACCATCACCATCACCATCACCATCACCATCACCATCACCATCACCATCACCATCACCATCACCATCACCATCACCATCACCATCACCATCACCATCACCATCACCATCACCATCACCATCACCATCACCATCACCATCACCATCACCATCACCATCACCATCACCATCACCATCACCATCACCATCACCATCACCATCACCATCACCATCACCATCACCATCACCATCACCATCACCATCACCATCACCATCACCATCACCATCACCATCACCATCACCATCACCATCACCATCACCATCACCATCACCATCACCATCACCATCACCATCACCATCACCATCACCATCACCATCACCATCACCATCACCATCACCATCACCATCACCATCACCATCACCATCACCATCACCATCACCATCACCATCACCATCACCATCACCATCACCATCACCATCACCATCACCATCACCATCACCATCACCATCACCATCACCATCACCATCACCATCACCATCACCATCACCATCACCATCACCATCACCATCACCATCACCATCACCATCACCATCACCATCACCATCACCATCACCATCACCATCACCATCACCATCACCATCACCATCACCATCACCATCACCATCACCATCACCATCACCATCACCATCACCATCACCATCACCATCACCATCACCATCACCATCACCATCACCATCACCATCACCATCACCATCACCATCACCATCACCATCACCATCACCATCACCATCACCATCACCATCACCATCACCATCACCATCACCATCACCATCACCATCACCATCACCATCACCATCACCATCACCATCACCATCACCATCACCATCACCATCACCATCACCATCACCATCACCATCACCATCACCATCACCATCACCATCACCATCACCATCACCATCACCATCACCATCACCATCACCATCACCATCACCATCACCATCACCATCACCATCACCATCACCATCACCATCACCATCACCATCACCATCACCATCACCATCACCATCACCATCACCATCACCATCACCATCACCATCACCATCACCATCACCATCACCATCACCATCACCATCACCATCACCATCACCATCACCATCACCATCACCATCACCATCACCATCACCATCACCATCACCATCACCATCACCATCACCATCACCATCACCATCACCATCACCATCACCATCACCATCACCATCACCATCACCATCACCATCACCATCACCATCACCATCACCATCACCATCACCATCACCATCACCATCACCATCACCATCACCATCACCATCACCATCACCATCACCATCACCATCACCATCACCATCACCATCACCATCACCATCACCATCACCATCACCATCACCATCACCATCACCATCACCATCACCATCACCATCACCATCACCATCACCATCACCATCACCATCACCATCACCATCACCATCACCATCACCATCACCATCACCATCACCATCACCATCACCATCACCATCACCATCACCATCACCATCACCATCACCATCACCATCACCATCACCATCACCATCACCATCACCATCACCATCACCATCACCATCACCATCACCATCACCATCACCATCACCATCACCATCACCATCACCATCACCATCACCATCACCATCACCATCACCATCACCATCACCATCACCATCACCATCACCATCACCATCACCATCACCATCACCATCACCATCACCATCACCATCACCATCACCATCACCATCACCATCACCATCACCATCACCATCACCATCACCATCACCATCACCATCACCATCACCATCACCATCACCATCACCATCACCATCACCATCACCATCACCATCACCATCACCATCACCATCACCATCACCATCACCATCACCATCACCATCACCATCACCATCACCATCACCATCACCATCACCATCACCATCACCATCACCATCACCATCACCATCACCATCACCATCACCATCACCATCACCATCACCATCACCATCACCATCACCATCACCATCACCATCACCATCACCATCACCATCACCATCACCATCACCATCACCATCACCATCACCATCACCATCACCATCACCATCACCATCACCATCACCATCACCATCACCATCACCATCACCATCACCATCACCATCACCATCACCATCACCATCACCATCACCATCACCATCACCATCACCATCACCATCACCATCACCATCACCATCACCATCACCATCACCATCACCATCACCATCACCATCACCATCACCATCACCATCACCATCACCATCACCATCACCATCACCATCACCATCACCATCACCATCACCATCACCATCACCATCACCATCACCATCACCATCACCATCACCATCACCATCACCATCACCATCACCATCACCATCACCATCACCATCACCATCACCATCACCATCACCATCACCATCACCATCACCATCACTATCACCATCACTATCACCATCACCATCACCATCACCATCACCATCACCATCACCATCACCATCACCATCACCATCACCATCACCATCACCATCACCATCACCATCACCATCACCATCACCATCACCATCACCATCACCATCACCATCACCATCACCATCACCATCACCATCACCATCACCATCACCATCACCATCACCATCACCATCACCATCACCATCACCATCACCATCACCATCACCATCACCATCACCATCACCATCACCATCACCATCACCATCACCATCACCATCACCATCACCATCACCATCACCATCACCATCACCATCACCATCACCATCACCATCACCATCACCATCACCATCACCATCACCATCACCATCACCATCACCATCACCATCACCATCACCATCACCATCACCATCACCATCACCATCACCATCACCATCACCATCACCATCACCATCACCATCACCATCACCATCACCATCACCATCACCATCACCATCACCATCACCATCACCATCACCATCACCATCACCATCACCATCACCATCACCATCACCATCACCATCACCATCACCATCACCATCACCATCACCATCACCATCACCATCACCATCACCATCACCATCACCATCACCATCACCATCACCATCACCATCACCATCACCATCACCATCACCATCACCATCACCATCACCATCACCATCACCATCACCATCACCATCACCATCACCATCACCATCACCATCACCATCACCATCACCATCACCATCACCATCACCATCACCATCACCATCACCATCACCATCACCATCACCATCACCATCACCATCACCATCACCATCACCATCACCATCACCATCACCATCACCATCACCAACAACAACAACAACAACAACAACAACAATAATAATAATAGAATTAATTTATAAAATTAGTTTTACTGTTAGTAAATTTTACTATAATTAAAGTGCGTGTTTTAAAAATAAATAAATAAATTAAAATAGTGAGTTTTTATTCTTTACTGGGATGTTTTGTTTGTTTGTTTGTTTGTTTATTTCTATGCAATCTGTTTTGGGGCCGAAGCTCTCCCAACTCTTTCGCGGTTAATTAACGTCCTACTTTACGCCATAACTAGCCAAATTGAGGACGCGAGTTACATTCCATTCCACGAATGAGAATGTAGACATAAATAGTAACAATAGTAACAATAATGCACATAACGTAATCTTATATTAAATAACTTAACATTTGTTTTCACAGAATTAAAAGCAGTCCATATCATTTAACTTACCATAAGTTTTCTTAGAATTAAAACATGATAACAATTTTTATAAAACATATTTTCATAGAATTATATTTAATACTACTTACCATATTTTACTTACCAAATGTTAATTTTCTTAGAATCACAAATTGTATCAAACATATTATCGATTATCAAACATATTTCATTCTTAGAATATAAATCAGAAATAAAATATAAATAAACTAATAAGAATATTTTATGGAGAGGGAAAGAATTGTAAAGTATAAAATAAGAATAATTGTAAGAATAAAATAGTAGTAATTATATAGTTGGCACTCTGAAGAGCAGCATTAATACTGTAACTACCAACAGATACTCTGAAGAGTTGTCTGAATAAAAAATAAATAAATAAATTAAGTTTGTTTTTATTTAAAAATAAAATAAATATTTTAATAATATTTTTGGCGCAGTTGATAGGATTACTTTTCCAAAGAAAAGAATCCAGTGAAACGGACTTTAAAAAAAAAAAAAAAAAAAAAAAAACCTGAAAAAAAAAAAAAAAAATTCGGAACAGAAAAATCCAAAAATTGATTTTTTGAAAAAACCAATTTTTTTTTTGTGAATTAAAATCACAGTGAATAAGTGTTTAAGCTAATAAAAGTAAAAAGTAAAATTAAAGAAAATACGAAGTGAAGAAAAAAGTAAATTAAAATAAATGAATAAAAAATTAAAAGTAAAAATCTTGTGAATCAAATCAATTAAAATAAAATAACCAAAACAAAATTATAACAAATAATAAAATATAAATAAATAAAGTGAAAAAAAAAAAAAAAAAAAACAAAAACGGAATCCAAACGGGAACAATTATTTGATAAAAATCGTTCCATTATGGATCCCGAAATAGTGAAATAATTACAAAAACAAAATGAACAAATTCAATATTTGCAACAACAATTAGTTGTTCAAGAAATTAAATTAAATAAAGTGAAAGCTACAAAATTCGACCTAACTTCCGACCAAATAATAAGAAACTTCAACGAGATTAATCCATTCTCGGGAGAAGACAGTTATAAACTAAAATCATTTTTGAAATCAGTGGAAGATGTCGAAAATTTGTGTGGGCAAAACAACGAGGAACTCAAACAATATTGCCTAAAGAAGTTAATAAATAACAAAATTATTGGAGATGCCAGAAACGTAATAATGGAAATCCCGGATCAACATAGAAATTGGATAAATGTGGTTCAACAGTTTGGGTTAAGATTCAGACCAAAATCGACAATCCATCAGTTGCTGTATTACGCAAAAGAACTAAAGGTATTTAATTTTAAGGACTTATTTAATAAATTAAATAGTATTAAGAGTAAATGTAGTGAAATCTGTGACTTCGATGATGAAGGAATTTTTACATATAATTCTATAGATAAAGAATTAGTACAGGTTTTAAAATCAAAGTTAGTTCCAATAATGCAAACACAAGTTGATATAAATAAATCATTGTTCGAATTAGATAATATTTTCTGTCAGTCAGAAATATACATGGCAGAAGATATAATAAAAAATGAATATAAAATTCATAGAAATAAAGATTTAAAGTTTAGGGAAAATAACTATACATCTCGCAATAAAAAATTCAATAATTATAATAATAATAATTATAATAATAATTATAATAATAATTATAATCACAAAATTATTCAGGAAAAACCAAATCAAATACATAAATTTACGGACAATCAAGGTTATCGTAATAATCATAGATTTTATAATAGTAATAACCATATTAGTTTTAACAAGGACAGAAATCACACTACTGGACAGTTTAGACAACAGAATAATAATAACAATAATAATAGATACTTTAATAATAATAATTCAGGACAATTTAGAAGTAATAGAAATCCTGAACCGATGGAAGTAGATAACATTAATCAAATCAATTCACTAAATCATGAGGTAAATTTTATAGAAGAGCCTCAGGAAACCAATTACCCATAATACAACTAACCTTTAATAACCGAACTTTAAATTGTCTTATAGACACTGGTTCGGATACAAGTCTTATAAAACCCCATATTTTAAATTATAAAACTATAAAACTTGAAAAACCAATTATTTATAATTCTCTTGGTGGACCGAATTACGTCACTGAGAAAATCATTACTCCCATCCCAAACGAATTAAAAAAAAAGGAACCTTAGAATGGAAAATATTTCCTCTTAAGAGTGAAAAATATGATGCAATTATAGGTATTAATTTTTTAAAGCCATTCGAAGGTATCATTGATACAAAAAATGAATATCTAAAGATATTCAATAAACACATTATTCCTTTTATTAATATTGCTTATCCCAGAGAGCTTACCGAAGTAAACCAATTGGAGCCAATTGATTCAAAACTAGAAATATTTAACAAAATAAATAAAGAATTTTTAAACTTTGAAGAGAAAGAAAATTTAAAACACTTATTATCAAAGCATAAAGATTTGTTTTATAATGAAGGTGACAATTTGACCTTCACTCATGAGATAACTCATGGAATTAAGTTAAAACATGACAATGCAATATATAGTAAATTATATAGATACCCTAAAATACATGAAGAAGAAATTGAAAGACAAATAGGGGATATGTTAAAACAAGGAATCATAAGGGAATCAAATTCACCCTATAATTCACCTTTGTGGATTGTACCAAAAAAAATAGACAATTCAAATGAGAAAAAATGGAGGATAGTTATCGACTATCGAAAATTAAATGAAATCACAATAGATGACAAGTTTCCTATCCCAAATATTGAAACCATTTTGGATAAATTGGGCAGAGCTCAATATTTTACAACACTAGATTTGGCTAAAGGGTTTCACCAAATCTTAGTGAATAAAGAGGATCAAAGTAAAACAGCATTTTCTACTCCATTTGGACATTTCGAATATGTAAGAATGCCCTTTGGATTAAAAAACGCCCCAGCCACATTCCAAAGATTAATGAACTCTGTTTTAAGAGATTTTATAAATAAAATTTGTGTAGTATATTTGGATGATATACTTATTTTTAGTACTTCATTAGAAGAGCATATAAACAGTATAAAACAGGTATTTAACAGATTGCGAGAAGCAAGATTGAAAATTCAAATCGACAAATGTAACTTTTTCTGTAAAGAAACAGAATATCTAGGTCATCTTTTAACTACTGAAGGAGTAAAACCCAATTTAAAGAAAATTAAAGATATAACTCAATTGAAACTTCCGGAAACACAAAAACAGATAAAATCATTCTTGGGAATTACAGGATATTATAGAAAATTTATAAAAGATTATGCTAAAATAGCACAACCAATGACCAAATATTTAAAAAAAGATGTTAAAGTAAATAAACTTGACCCTTCTTATATTCACGCTTTCGAACAACTTAAAACAATACTTACTTCTCATCCTATTCTCAAATATCCTGACTTCAATAAATCATTTATATTAAATACAGATGCAAGCCAATATGCAGTAGGAGCTGTATTACTCCAGGACAACCATCCTGTAGCATTTGCTAGCAGAACTTTAAATAATCATGAAATCAACTATAGCACTACAGAAAAAGAATTACTAGCCGTTGTTTGGGCAGTAAAATATTTCAGACCATACATATATGGAAAATCTTTCGAATTAAAAACAGACCATCAGGCATTGACATGGTTACATTCTAAATATTTAGGTAAAAATTTAAATTCTAGACTTCAGAGATGGATATTATCTCTAGGAGAATATAATATTAAGGTTCAATATTTAAAAGGTAAAGAGAACAAAATTGCTGATTTTCTTAGTAGAATAAATACAGATAATCATGAAATTAATGAAATAGTCGAATCAAACGAAGGGAGAAACCCTTCAATTCAAATTAATGATAATGAAAATGAAAATCAAAACAATGATTCAATGCAAGGGACAATACATTCACAAGAAGAAAATTTAAATAACAATATATCAATTTTAGAAACAATAGTAAATAGGTTCAAAACCCAATTAATATTTACAGACAATTTTACTCAGGAAATTGAAAAAGTATTAGGTAATAGAAGAATAAATTTAAATCCTAATTTAACAGAAGAGCAGTTAGTTAATAAATTAAAAAGTTATTTAACAAATACAAGAATAGCAATATATACTCAAATTTCTGATCATGAGTTTTACAGAATTCAACAAATATTAACAAATGAATTCTCCAATATTAAATTCATAAAATGTACAAAAATTGCTCAAGATGTAGAATCCGAAGATGAATTAATAAAAATCATTTCAATTCAACACAAAGAACAAAATCACCCTGGAATATTAGCATTATATGAAGACCTAAAATTTAAAATATATAATAAAAATATAAAAATTATAATAACTAAAGTAACTAATAATTGTGATATTTGCAGTAGAGCAAAATACGATAGAAATCCAATCAAACCCAAATTCCAAAAAGCTGAATTACCTAATGACAAAAATCAAATAGTTCATATAGATACTTATGTTAATAGGAAACAACCATTCTTAGTCTTTATAGACAAGTTTACAAAATTCGCAACAGCCTATCCTTTGGAAAATAGAACTCATGTAGAAATTATAGAAAAATTAAAAATGTATTTTAATCATAAAAAACCAATCAAATTAGTAGCTGACAATGAATTTAAGCACATTAATATTAAAGAATTTTTAAAGCAACAAAAAGTTGAATTACATCTAGCGAAACCTAACAGTCATACAGGAAATTCAGATGTAGAACGTTTAAACAATTCCTTAACGGAAAAGTTAAGAATTTTAAACTTGGAACAATTAAATCCAATACGTATTCAAATGTTAGAAGCTATCAAAGTTTACAATAATCAATATCATAGTACAATCAAATGTACACCACTACAAGCAGAAGAATCAACTAATAAAGAAGAAATCTATAATAATTTAACAGAAACACAGAATAAAAGATTAGAAAAATATAACAAAAATAGAGAAGAATATGAAGAACATAGAGAACAAGGTTATATAAAAAATTATAAATCATTAAGACATAAAGAGGAACCAAAATTTAGAAAATACAATTTAGACAATGTACATCCAATCAATATTAAGAGACCATTAAAATTTACAGATAATGATGACAATACTGACTTTATTAATGCTAACAACAACAATACAAGCACAATTACAAGTTGACAAAGTAGAATCGAAGAATATACTATTTTACAGGAATCAGAACAAGTAATACCAAAATCATATAATTACTCTTTACATATCATTGACATACAACAATTAGATAACGTATTAAAAGAATTAATAATAACTACGTCACAATTTTCAAGAAATGATAGTTTTATGTTATTAAAAGACTTAAATAAAATATTAGATAAATTGACAACATTAAGAACAGGACATCACGTAATACACAAACGAGGATTAATTAATTTTTTAGGAACAATTGACAAGTGGATAGCAGGAACTATGGACGACGAAGACAGACAAATAATTAATAAACATTTTGAAATAATAGAATCTAATGACAATAATATAATAACAAATATGAATAATCAGATTAGGATAAATGATAATTTTAACAAATCAATTAATATATTATTAGAGGTAATTAAAAGTGATCGAATAATCATTAAAGAATTTATAGATAGAAAAATAAATAAAACAACGATTAAATTATTAACAATTGACATTAAACTACAAATACAAGAATTAGACAGAATAATAAACGAATTACAGGATAATATTATTTTTTCCAATCTTAATATAATACATCCATCCCTTTTAACTCATGAAGAAATTTTAGATTATAAAATTGATGCAAATAAAATTAAAAGATTAAAAGTAGGATTTTCAAAAACAAACACAGATAAATTAATTTTTTTACTTAAAATTCCAAATGAAATGATAAACATAAATAAAAATTTAATAATACCATTAGCAAACGAAAGTAATTGTAACTTAATTAATTATCCAATTACTCAAACTTTTGAATATAATGGTATATATTATGAATATGATGAAAGTAAATCTTTACATCAATTAAATAACTTGAAACATTGTATTTTAACAAAAACTTGCCAAAATATAGCAAATTGTAAAACTGAAATTTATAGTATAGATGATAATAGTATAGTAATACAATTAGCAAATAAAACAAAATTAATGTCTAATTGTGATAAGAGAGACTTTGAATTAAATGGAAATTATTTTATAAAATTTTATAATTGTAGTATTACTCTAAATAATCAAACATATAATAATAATATTAAAATTAAAAATAATAAATATATAATTCCAAATTTGGAATATAAATCAGAAGATAATACATTAACATTTAACGAATTAATTTTAGAAACCAGAAAAAACATTGATGAAATAGTAGAATTAAAATATCATAAAGTAATAATATATTCTGGAATAAGTATATCAATTATAATCATATTAATAATAATAACTGTAATAATATTTTTATGTTGTAAACAAAAATTATTAAAAATTAAAATAAAAGGTATTCAGGAGAATCCCAAATTTAACGAAGGGAGAGTTACATTCCATTCCACGAATGAGAATGTAGACATAAATAGTAACAATAGTAACAATAATGCACATAACGTAATCTTATATTAAATAACTTAACATTTGTTTTCACAGAATTAAAAGCAGTCCATATCATTTAACTTACCATAAGTTTTCTTAGAATTAAAACATGATAACAATTTTTATAAAACATATTTTCATAGAATTATATTTAATACTACTTACCATATTTTACTTACCAAATGTTAATTTTCTTAGAATCACAAATTGTATCAAACATATTATCGATTATCAAACATATTTCATTCTTAGAATATAAATCAGAAATAAAATATAAATAAACTAATAAGAATATTTTATGGAGAGGGAAAGAATTGTAAAGTATAAAATAAGAATAATTGTAAGAATAAAATAGTAGTAATTATATAGTTGGCACTCTGAAGAGCAGCATTAATACTGTAACTACCAACAGATACTCTGAAGAGTTGTCTGAATAAAAAATAAATAAATAAATTAAGTTTGTTTTTATTTAAAAATAAAATAAATATTTTAATAATATTTTTCGCGCGAATACAGGTTCGCGTTTTCAAATATCCATCTGCACATTGCATTGCTCCAGCCAGCCTGTACTGGCATGGACGATGGTTCGGCCCATGAATTCTGCACTCCAACGGGGGGTCATAGTTGTGTTCATCGTCATCACCGATCGTAATCAAGTGATGAAAAATCCCTTTTGCAACCCTCCCCTGTTGGGATTCGAACCCGGTACCTCCCGTCCCAAACACCGCAGCTTTAACCACTGCGCCAATTGCTCGGTGCACTACTGGGAAGTTAAATCCTATATTTGGTGACCGCGACGTCCGCTTTTATAAGCCAATTATTGTAAACCACGTGGTTTACATTAGCACGCAACGCGCAGCCTTTTTATTTACTAAAGTTTTTCTTTGATGTTGTTTTTTTTTAAATTTTATGCTACGATATAGACAACATGTCTGTGAGTGATGGTGAAACAAAAAACAGGGAGTGGCTAATATCTCTGCCACTGGCATTCGTCTCCCAGAATTCTGGATTACTTATCCGGAACCCTGGTTCAAGACGATAGAGATATTGTTCGACGCGAACAAAGTCACGAGCGACAAACAAAAGTTCGCAAAAGCGATCAGTTGTTTATCGCCCCAACAAGCGGTGATGATCGACGACGTTCTGCAGGAACCTCCTGCAAACGATAGGTGCAACTACCTAAAAACTGTCCTGTTTGAGCGGACAACGCTCTCAGACAGAAAGAAGCTAAAAGCGCTGCTAGAGAAGACAGAGATGGGCGACTAACGTCCATCCGAAGTCTTACGGCGAATTAAGACACTGGCCACTGGCTGATTTAATGCGCCACTTATCACCCAGCTGTGGATTAGGAAACTACCTGAATTTATTCAGGTAGCACTTATATCACTGCAAGATAAGGAAGCAGACGCTTTGGCCAGCATAGCCGATCGGCTACATGAAGCAATGCTATCCGCACACGTGGTGGGCGCTGTGCACTACGTGTCACGTTCACGCGACACAGAGAAGTCTGACCATGTGCCAACTAGGTATCATGGAAATACTACAATCTGCAGTACGAGCTCCAACGATCAACTTGCTCGTACGTTAGACAGACTCAACGCCAGATTAGATAGACTCAAACTTCGAGCATCTAGTTCAAACAATAACTGGCGAACACGACCAAGTTATCCTTCCACTGGAAGGAGATTCAATTCAAATACACGCCGAGTCCGCCAACAACCATTTGGTTTATTCGAGTTTACTCGAATGTCATTTGGGCTACGCAATGCCGCACAATCGTTCCAACGGTTCATCAACGAGATCGTCAAGGATCTCGACTTTGTGTTTGTCTACATTGACGACATACTTGTAGCCTCAACTTCAGAGGAACAACACATGTTTCACCTGGAAACACTGTTTTAGAAACTTTCTGAATACGAGGTGAGCATCAACAGTGCGAAATGCGTTTTCGACACTATCTCCCTCGACTTCTTCAGTCACAAGATTATCCCAAATGGTATTCTGCCGTCCACTGAACGAATTAACGTCATTCGAGAATTTCCAGCTCCACAAACCATCAGGCATATACAGCAATTTATCGGCATGATAAATTATTACCACAGGTTCATGCTTAAGATAGCGGAAACCTTAGCCCCTATCCACACCCACTTGGCTAATTTACTTAAAAAGCCAAAGACGCCGAAGAACTTCTTCTGGCCAGACGAATGTCAACAGACATTCGACAAGCTAAAAACCATTTTAGCAAACATTGCACAATTGGTAAATCCAATACATGACGCTAAGGTTAGTGTCATAACCGACGCCTCAAACACTGCTGTTGGCGCCGTGTTGCAACAATGTAACAATGGGGATTGGGAGCCGCTTGGTTTATTTTCGAAGAAACTATCGAATTCAGAAAAAAAATATTCCGCATTCGATAGAGAGCTACTGTCTACCAAGCGATCAAACATTTTCGATACTATGTCGAAGGTCGAGATTTTACAGACTACACCGACCACAAACCGCTCACTCGAGCCATTCAATCCAAGGCTGAGCGCAACCCGCGACAAACTCGCCACTTAGATTTTGTATCTCAGTTTACTACTGACATACAACACATCCAAGGCAAGGATAAAGTGTTTGCCGATACACTGTCTCGAGCATCAAACCTCGAAACTTCATCTGTCGAGACTCAATTCGACATGAAACAAATTGCTAAATCGCAAAAAGCTGACGCGGAACTTCAGGATAATCTTTCTGGTTCCTTAAAACAATCAAATTCCAGTTGGAAATTATAAAGTTTTAAATTAGCTGACTTAGCGATTTACTGCGAAACTTCAACGGGCAACAACCGACCGTATATCGCAGAACCACTGCGACGAACCAGTTTTAATGCACTGCATAATATATCGCATCCAAGCATCCGAACCACTCGGAAGCTAATATCTACTAGATATTTCTGGGATAGGACGTTTTGAACATATCCATTTGGATATAGTGGGACCACTTCCACCTTCTAATGGATACACATACTTACTCACTTGTGTCGATCGTTTCACACGATGGCCCAAAGCGTACTGCATAAGAGACATCTCTGCAGGTACGATTGCCCGAACATTTGTTGAGAACTACATCTTCAGATTCGGAATACCGGTTAACATCACGACCGATCAAGGTACACAGTTTGAATCCAAACTCTTTGGTGAGCTAACTAAGCTTTGTTACGGTTACCCGCAAACGATTTGTCTCCTCGTCCTCAACCCACAGCTTTGACCGGCTAACCTCAGTCCAGAGGGGTGGATTTAATCTGGTCGAGGGCCGATGGAGGCTTAGGAGGCTGCGATCACATTTTACTCTTTTTTTTTCAACGCAACACTAAACACTCTTACAACACTCGATATTGCCTCGCTCTCCCTGATCAGCGTCTAAATAATTCACACACGCATTATTTGGTTTGCTAAGCACCAGTTAACATTGTATATTTCAAATTAAGTTAAACAATAAAAAAAAATTATGAATTTATACAACTGAATTAATTTTGCTGATTTTTCCGTCCTCCCCAGTAGCCACTCCGAAACGGCAGCCGAGCTCTTTCGCCGGATCCGAGCTGTAATAAGAAAGCAAAAAAAACGCACCAATGACCACAGACCGACAAATCAGTGAGTGGACCATATAAGAACAATAGTTATGAATATAATAAAAAAATAGTTTATACCCCCCGATCCTTAACACCACATATACCAACAAATGTTATAGTTTTTTATTTTTATTTTTTTAGTCTTCCTCCTGTCAACATGCGCCTTCACGTTTCCGTCTCCTCGTTCGCTCCGTTTAACCGTGTTCTGCGCTCTCGGATCACGTGCGATCTTAATATGTTTTTTTTCCTCCACTACCTGACGCTAGAAGATATTTTTTTCCTCTTTCCCAAATCCAGTACTATTGTTATGGCATGATGATCTTATTTTCGTCAGTCACCCATTCGGCATAATTAAGGGGTCCTAATGTCTACAACATCCGAATATTACACGTGGTAAATTTTTTTACGAAGTCTTGGGTTTCTAAATTATTTATGAGAATTGTTATTTAACTTTTGCCTTTAACTGAGATTTACTTTTGGCAATCACTTAGTTGTGTATGTATATATCTATATAGTTATATATAAATATATACGTTTTGTTATTTTTATTTATTTTTTTTTTTGATGATTGTTTTATATTAATTAATAATCAACTCGCTCTCTATTTTATTTTTTTAATTTCCAAACCGACTTCTTTGGTTACCTCACACGTACTGACTACCAAACCAACCATATCTCTTCCCACAACCTGTTTTTCCCGTTGATTTTTATTTTAAATTTTTTTTTTTTGAACTCGCCAGGGAGTCGAACTTTTTTTATTTTTATTTTGTTTAAAATTTATTTTTACTTTATGATACGAGCATCGTTACACCGTGGGGAAGACCCAGACCCTAAGAGTCTCAAAAGCCGGGTAACAAACAAAAAATATAATTGCATGATTTAAAACTAAAGTGCGCCGAAAAGAATTCCGAGTTTTTACGTTCGAATATCTTGAAAGTGATACACCCCCATGGGTTTACCGGTCGGATCAGCCAAACGAAAGGAAACCTGTCCAATTTGCTCAACCACGACGGCTGGTACAAACTTCGGTGCTAATTTAGAAGAAAATTTCCGGGCGGCATTACTTAAAGCATAAGTGCGGACAAATACCGACTGTCCCACGTTTAAGAAACGTCTTCTACTAGAGGAAATATATGCGCGCTCACCCTTCAAATGAGCCGCTCGTAGATGTTGTATAAGTTGTTCTCGCAATCCATCCAATCGATCCGAAATAGTGAACGCATGGCTATCACTATTGTCGTTACATTGAAGTAACCGCCGAAGCCGGTATTTGGAGCCATGCCCGATTCGATGCTGACCGAACACCACAAAGTGCGGAGAAAAGGAAGTAGAGGCATGGATTATGTTCCGCAAAGTATTTATCCTACCGTAGATAAATACTGATCCCAAACCGTGTGTCGTGATCCTAGATAGGCGCGGAGTGCCGAAACCACAGTACGATTGACACGCTCAGCAGCATTACTCTGCGGTGAATGGAATGGTGTCCGAATTTGCTGCACTCCGTATTTAGCCAACAACTGGTTAAACTGTACAGACTTAAACTGCATTCCATTGTCGGTGTGCACTTTTTCAGGAATCGCGAACATATGAAACACGTCTTTTTTCAGGAATTCGCATAAATTCGCCAGCTGTAGCGCCCCTCATTGCTTTTAAAAAGACAAACTTTAAAAATTTATCTAAGACTACAAATATAACAGTATTATGATTAGACGACCGAGAGAATGGACCCAAAAAGTCCAAATATAAATATTGAAACGGTCGGGTAACCTCAGTGTCTACTCCCATAGGAGGCCGTAAAGGGACATTTGTAGACTTAGTCATCTTACATACGGAACAGGAATTAATAAAAGACCGAACGTCCCGATGCATCGTAGACCAGTAAAAGTGTCGTTGTAAGAGTTCAACGGTTTTAGCAATTCCCATGTGACTTGCTGAAGGAGGAGAGTGAGCTGAAGTAATTAACGGTAGAATAAGGGAAGTCGGAACGAATAATTTCCATGGAGACAAATCGGTGGATAAGTAATGAAAACTAACTGAAGGACGGACCAGTAATTTACCATTTTCGACCTTAAAATCCTCATTTGGAATCTCAGTTATTTTGAGAATTTGTCCCAAATAATCATCGTGTTGAAAAGCTGGATCATCTAAATTGATGCTTAAGTAATCATCGTTACTAGATGGGTCAGGCTCTATAGCGTCGCAGTAGGTACGAGATAAGGTATCAGGTACAATATTTAAACTATCTTTACGATGAACGATGTTGAATTTATAGCCCTGCAATTTCAAGCTCCACCTGGCTAATCAGCCCGACAGGTCCGACGGATTCATCAACCAACGAAGTCTTGCATGGTCAGTGATGATTGTAAACTCAAATCCTTCCACGAAAGAATGAAATTTCTTAACGCACAGTACAGCAGCGTAGCATTCAAGTTCAGTAATGCTGTATTTGCGCTAGGCAGGGTTGAGTTTATGCGAGTAGAAGGCTATGGGATGTTCGAAACCGTCCTGAATCTGGTAGAGCACCCCTCCGATTCCTCTTGTCGAAGCATCAACCTGTATGTAGAAAGGCAAGGTATAATCGGCGTGCCTTAGAACCAGAGCGGAAGTTAAGGCATTCTTCAGTTCGTTAAACGCGGTATCGGCATCTGGATTCCAAAAGATTTTCTGCTTGGTTTTCAACAAATCAGTAAGCGGAGCCGCAATAGTAGAATAATTGGCGATAAACCGACGATACCACCCGCTCATCCCAAGAAAGCGACGAAGTTGTCGTAGCTGGCGTAGGAAATTTCGTAATCGCCTCCACTTTCTCGGGGTCGACTCTTATGCACCCTTCACCAATTACGTGTCCCAAATATTTAAAATTTAAAATAATTTAATATTTTATTTATTTTATTTCTTAATGAAATCATGCTCGATTGCAATGTACATCATTCATTCCCCATTATCAGTCGCTATATCATGTCGGATATTATTTATTTTATTTATTTTATTTATTTTATTTATTTTATTTATTTTATTTATTTTATTTATTTTATTTATTTTATTTATTTTATTTATTTTATTTATTTTATTTATTTCATTTATTTTATTTATTTTATTTATTTTATTTATTTTATTTATTTTATTTATTTTATTTATTTTATTTATTTTATTTATTTTATTTATTTTATTTATTTTATTTATTTTATTTATTTTATTTATTTTATTTATTTTATTTATTTTATTTATTTTATTTATTTTATTTATTTTATTTATTTTATTTTTTATTTATTTTATTTATTTTATTTATTTTATTTATTTTATTTATTTATTTATTTTATTTATTTTATTTATTTTATTTATTTTATTTATTTTATTTATTTTATTTATTTTATTTATTTTATTTATTTTATTTATTTTATTTATTTTATTTATTTTATTTATTTTATTTATTTTATTTATTTTATTTATTTTATTTATTTTATTTATTTTATTTATTTTATTTATTTTATTTATTTTATTTATTTTATTTATTTTATTTATTTTATTTATTTTATTT
>CAUVYK010000618.1:0-36506 GCA_963556175.1 Tipula confusa | reverse complement strand
GATAATGGTGCTCGGTGGCGTGGTAAGCAAGTATCTTTATCATCGACATACGACCGGTAACTAATTATTAATATACGATAATATAAAATATTCATTGTTATTTGTTATTATATTTGTTATTAAAAATGCAGACATACTCATATACGCAGATGACATCAAAATTTTCCGTACCATTAAAGAAACTTGCGACGCTGACAAATTACAAGAAGATATCAATCGACTGAGTGATTGGTGTGACCGAAACTCATTGAAGTTAAATATCAACAAATGCAAAATAATGTCATTTCATATAGGAAAAGAAATCTTTTAACCAATGTTTACAATATCAATAACATTGAATTACATATAGAGAGATTATGAGACTATTGATTTGAGAGTCACATTCATCGAAAACATATCCTTTAACAGGCATATAGACAGTATCATTGCTTAAGCCAACTCGATGTTTGGTTTTGTCAAAAGGTGGACAGAGGAATTCAATGATGTATCAACATTATTTATGTTGTACATTGCGTATGCGTAAGATCCCAACTAAAGTATGTCTCAACTGTCTGGAGTCCATACTATTCAGTTCACACCAAGATAATTGAAAACTTTCAGAAAAAATATCTCCTATTTCTGTTAAAGGAAAGCAATTGGAGCTATGACTATGGCATTCCATTTCACGAAAACGCTCGTTTACTACCGTACAAGACAAGATCCCAAGGTTATGAAATTTTCACTCTGAAAAATCGATGCCACTTGAATAGGTAACGTCCTACTTGGCCATATTGACTCACCATACATCATGGCAAATATTTCAACAGAAGACTACGTCATCATGGTTTTTGGACATTGAAATCATTCCACTAATTAAGGAGACAACATATGGACAGATTGGCCAAATCTTTCAACATTGCAGAATCACATTTTGACTTCCACCTATCCAAGGACCGTTTTAAAAATAACCTGAAAAAGTTCTTTCTTCAATATGATTCCACAAATTGACTGCTCCAAGTTTTTTGAAGAACTTCAAAAACCATTTGAATTTTGATTTTTTAATAATCTATATTTTTATTAGATTATTTTTATTGTTTATTATATACAGCACTGCATGTAATTTTAAATTTTTTTATTGTTCTAAATTTTAAGTTTTTGTAATCATAAAAGTTGCACAGTAAATTGATTACCTTTACAAATAAATAAATAAATAAATAAATAAAAATAAATAAATAAATTCAATTATGTATTTTAATTCAATGTATTTTACATCGTGATACAGATAGCCTAATTAATGACTGGCATCTTGTATTGCGTGTGAATGAAGCTCAGGGTTATTTAGCTTAAGTTTAAATAGCGCTTACTTAAATTATTTATTATTTTATATACTTAGCTATCATATAGTTGTTTCAAATTGATTTTGAAGCATTTGATTCGTGAACTAATATATGATTGTAGATTAACTTTAAAACAGGTTTGGGGCAAATGTGTATTTGACTTAAACAAAAACGTAAGATTGCAGTCCATTTTTATTGAAATATTTATTTCCAAACCAAGATACTCCCATATGATTTATTCATACTCTGAAACCGATAAAGCAATCATCTGTCAGATTTATGGATAAAAAATATTGTAACTTTTTGTACCAAACAACATAAAATTGAATTAAAGACTAACCAATTACTATAGTACTTAATTAAGTAATCTAAATCTATACCCACATATTTTGGTTCACCTAAATAAGTTCATTACTTTGTTAGTGATGTTAGTAATAGTGATATCACCAGCACACATTTTCATACCACTATTAATTTTTTCCACAAACAAATTGAATACTTGCTGTATATCATCTATTTACCTATACTACTGACTTTAAGGTATATTGGTTGTATTTGGAAAGATCACTATAATATAAATTCGGGATTTAAAATTTGTCAGAGATTTAGGATTTGTTAAAAATGTCTTTTGCTTTCTTAAGAAAATAACGATATTATATGAATATTATATATTATATATAATATATAATATTATATATAATATATATATATATATATATATATATATATATATATATATATATATATATATATATATATATATATAATATTATATATAATATTATATATATATATATATATATATATATATATATATATATATATATATATATATATATATATATATATATATTATATATATATATATATATATATATATATATATATATATATATATATATATATTATATATATATATATATATATATATATATATATATATATATATATATATATATATATATATAAATATATATATATATATATATATATATATATATATATATATATATATATATTTCATTTATCTGCCTTAAAGGTTAATATTATGTGGTAAAAAGTACGTACAAAATTAAGTTTTAAATTTATCATTCTATCATTTTTTTCTAATTTATAAGGGATAGTTGTCACCTGAAGAAATATTTGCGCATGCGAGAACGCTATCCAATTTTATTTAGAAAATATGCAAAGCAAGAAAAAGATGTTAAAAAATAAGAATGTAAATAATTATAAGCGAGAGAGAGACAGTTCCTCCTTTTATTTTTCTTTGTGTGGCATATTAAATATTATTGATTTATCGATATATTTTGATTAGTCGATATTAAAATCAACCTGATTTATAAAATCAATCACAATAAATCAAAATGGCCGTTAGGTCATTATACCAATCAAATAATGTTGTAGTTGCAATGTTTATAGAAGTGAATAAAATAATAATTGTAAAATAATAACTAAATTAATAAATCATAATTTTATTTATTGAAAAGGTTTATACATTTTATTTTTTAAAACATCGTTAATGATAAGAAAATTGTAACGTTCTTCAAAAAATATAAGGTTCTATCAATTTTACCACACGTCTATAATCATCAAACAATTATGTGTGGTAACTCTCCACTATAAAGTTGCCAGAATTGATATTCTCTGAAGAGGCAATCTTTTTTTGATATGTATGCTATACTATCAAAAACAACCGTCTTGTCGTTTTATTGTGGTTAAAAAAAGAAACTTATTATAAGAAAAACATCACCAACTTGTTGTTTATTTAATGACTTCAACCGCTTGTAGAGGTATAGCTGAAACAAATAAACACTTGTTGATCTACATCCTATTTCGAAAACTAGTTAAACAATCTTATAGGTAGCCTGGGTAGAGCATTCAGCGGATAAAGTCAATCCCAATTTCTCGATAGTTTTTAAACAGGTAAAATATATACTTTGGAATCAATGATTTCAACTTCCAAAAAGTACATACAAAAGCAGAAATTATTAAAGAAATTTCGCGTCTAAATATACAGCGATAGAGAATAGTGGCCAGATTACCAAATAAACCTTTACATATCGATGCGCAATGTGCCAAGCCAATGGTTATTGGCTATTTCATTGTGGCAAGTTCCAGTCAATGAATGCAATTAAAGGAAAATAGATTATTTAAAGCATTTGTAGGTGCTTGAACTGTGTCAGCAACAGTCATCCTATCTTGCATAAAAACTACAACACGCTTTTACATCATAAGGAGAAACTGCAATTGAACATACTTAAAGTACGAGGCCATTAATTAAGATTAAGATTAATGGCCATTAATCATTTCTGATAAGAACTTTATCAGAAATGATTAATGGCCATTCTTAAAATATCATCCAACTTCCAACTGCCATATAGTTTATGCGTAGCTGAATGTTGGGGAATAGTAACACTGCACCGAGCGCCAGAGGATTCGGAATTACAAACCCGATTTATAAGCGATTACTTATATGTTTTATTTGGGAAAGAACGCAAGACTTAATATTGATGGATTGGGAAAAGTTAGCTCTGGAACATCAAAAGGCATGGTAATACAATCGTGCTAAAATCTAAAGTTTTACCTTCATAATTTTATTGATGCTTTAATGATATAAAAATTCCAACCCAAATCCTTTTGCAAAATTTAAATGTTAATTTAAAATCGTATGCCAGCAATTACCTAAGGTGATTACTTTGCAGTGACTTTTTAACGGCTTAGAGGAATGGAACGCCGATTTGTACGTTATCCAGAGTTTGCAGAGCTTTATAACAAATTAAGGATCGATTACGAATGCCTCATTCACAGAGTAGAAATATTTCCAACGGCAGAAGCATCACAAAAAAATCCTTTTTGCCTTACCATGGCGTACTTAAAAGATCAAATAAAATCCACAAAACTATAGGGTTGTATTTGACGGATTCACCAAATCAGCAACAGGCATTTCCCTAAATGATTGTTTCGACGTCGAACCTATAAAATTCAATCCAATTTTAACTAAATTATTTGACGATTTAGGGACCTCATAATAGATCTTTTAGCCGATATTAAGAAGATGTAAGCATGTCTCAATTATCAAAAAATACTGGCAACTGATTCATCCAACCATATCCGTTATTTTCATCTACTAATTGTCACCTTTGTTTGGATTGGCCTCTACATCCCTTCTAGCTGCCAGATTAATCAAGCAACTATATAGGCTTTAGACGTCATTCGGAAAGGTTTTTATGCTGATGACCTGACGTTTGGCACTGACATCGAATACAAAGTAGTTCACCTCACAAAAATCATCACCACAATTTTGTACAGTTATGGCTTTAACATGAGAAAAAACTGATAAAACAGTGGTGAACTATTATATGGCACTCCATATAAAAAAAGCCAGTAAAAAACAGTTTTATGTTTACCACTCAATTGACCGATTCAACAAATCATATCGAAAAGAACGTACTATCTTAATCAAGCCGATTATTCGATCGTATAGCACAGATGTTTGTGTATTTTAATCTTAAATTAAAATTTATTAAAATAAATTAATTAATCGTTTTACTGAAACTGGTTTATTCATATGTATACGAGCAAAATAGCAACTTTATAACCTCAACTTTGGAAAAAACTATGAGAACATCCGTATCCCAACAGCACTATAATATCGAACGGTATACATAACGATAAGGATATATAAGTTAATTAAGTCATTGAACCTTTTATAATACCACCCACACATTTAATTCTTAATTAACGATCATCTACTTTATCTGATTCTTACCGCACCCATCACATTCACCCACATTCCACAAATAAATATAATTCTAATTAACATCCACAAAATTTTCATTATTTTCTTTTTCTGTTAATTGCAAAAAAAATCTAATTCAATTAATTTATATATTATCTTGTTATCTTCAGTATTGTTGTTGCTGTATTTGTTGTATAACAATTTATTAAATTCTCATCAAATTAAATTATCTTAAATAATTAAAAGGTAACTAACGATATGAACAAAAAAAAATTATCGAAGAACATGAATTTCAAGATTTGTTTTCTTCTAATTTTTTGACGTTTTCCCATTGTTTCCTATCCATTTTATTCTTCTATAAATTAAAATAATTTCATTAAATGTAATTAAGACAACTATACTTGAATCAAAGTTAATTATGTACATATATTTAGATCGAAATAAAATGAGCTCATGGAAATTGGGGATGTATATATAGAAGGAGTATATAAAATAGAAAACATGAATGAAATATGCTCCCTTTTTAATAATGTGTCTGGTATTTTTGTTCATCGTCTTAATTTTTTTTTAAATGAACATCACCATCACCATCATCATCATCTTTATAATCATCGTCATAATCATAATTATAATTTTTTTTTTATACTCGCGCATTATTATTTTCTTCTTACTACTATGTACCATGTTCCTTAAGAATTAAGTTAATTTCTCTTCACATATTTTTTTTTTTATTCTATGTACTTTTCAACAAAAATTTTTATTTTTATTTCGGGTTTAAATTTAATGAATTTTACGCCTTGTGTAATTATTATTCTCATCTCAGACTGTTGTATGTCTGGTAATTAGATTAATCATTTGTTCGCCATGAATGGTCCATTTTTGTATTGTTATTCTTGTTTTTGGCGTTATTATTTCCGGGGTTTTCATTTCACGAAGTATATAATCTAATATAATTATAATGTTAGATAACAAACAGATTTTTATTAGATTTTATTGAAATTTGTGGCGGTCGCTTTTTTTATATATTTTTTTTGTTACCATGTTCTGTGTGGTGTGAAAGGCGGTATAAATTAAATTTGAAGGATTTTAAAAGATTTACGCGAATACAATTTTAAAGGAACTTTTTTGTGGTTGTTAATTTTAAAGGATTAATTAAATAATGCATTTTTAATTGGGTGCTAAGTAATTGTTTGAGATTTTAAATAATAATATATATAGACTTTAAAATATCCAGCATAATGGTAGTGATACGGAATAACAAGCGCAAAATAATGCGAAAAAGTAGTGCTAAGGAATAATCAAACTGCCTGACATATTTTATCAAAACTGATCTTTAAACTACAAAGTTTTTTTCAGAAGGTGTATAATAGTAATATCATTGAAATTACATTTTAAAAAACAATCATCATCAAAACACGCAACAATTCTATGTTAACTCTTGGAAAGAAGCAAAATTGATAATTATATAGAGATCAACCTTCACTTGGCAATTAACTAAGGATTTTTTTCATATTAAACATGTGAAAGAGATTTGGCTCTGTTTTCCTAAATAACCATAATTTACTAAAATACCGCTTATTCAATTATTTTTAAAAGTATAGTCAGTGGAGGTGCTCGGTTTAAAATGGGTCGTCTTCGCTCTATAGGAGCAGTTAAAATTTAGGTAGTGAAATGTATTGAAAAATTTATATTGGACGTTAATTTTAGAACCATACAAAACCAGTTAGGTAACCATAGTTAAGTAGCTCAGATTAATTAAATAAAAGTCGTCAAACCGAGTTTATTATTTCACTGAACCTTTAACTTTTCCAAATGTTACAAACTGTTATAGAAATATTTAACCTGGAATAGGTTAATAAATGAAACCACATAAAAGCGTTAAATTTGATGTTTAACGGACGGTATATTTGTTTTTTAAACAAATATTATAATACATTTTTTGAAAGTACCGGTAAGGATCCAGAATTTTGAGTTCAAGACTAAATACAACAAACATGAATATTTAATGGATTAAATATGTTTTCATATTTACTACTATATAATACTCCTGATACTAAGATCGAAGGTAGTCTAAGGAACAGTGAAACATTGGCACATACACGTTTAATCCATTAAGCAGCACTAGTTCAACAGTTACCAACCAATCAAATCGGCATTCAAAACGAAGTAAACGAAATTTTACAAAGTTTTTGGTTGACTTTTTAGTAATTTAAAATATAGCGGTTTAAAGTTTATGTCAAAAAATTTTTGCAGCAACTATTTTCATATTCAAAATATTATTAATGTTAATAAAGATAATCCTAATGTGTGTCAGCAAGATATAAATAAGAGTGAACAAGAACTTAATGCAATTTTTTCTAATGAAGAAACTATACTTACAAACGAAGAAAACGTGCTTTTAGTGTAGTACCAGAACCTAACGAAATAACAGTACTTCAAAGATTAGTTTTACAAATATAATTGTGTTTTGATGAATTTGAGACCTCTACTCCGCTGTGTTCAAAATAAATAATCCATGAGATAGGAGTAATTTATTTTTTAATAAGGAATTTACCACAACATTACAACAGTATATTAGGACATATTCATTTAGTATCATTATTTTAGTCAAATTGATTGATTGATTTAGAATGAACGACCAAGCGTTAAGCAGGATCTCCCGGGAAGCGCCGGGCCTACCGTACACCCATTTTTACATAAGGTATAGGATATAAGTTAATTATTGAGATCGACCCGGTTACAGACACCGTGACAGCTAACAGTTAGTAAATTTTTGTGGAGCAGGGAAAGGAAAGGTATGTCAGTAATGACAGAATTGGTCCGGTTTTTCAGTAGGCAATATTCAAACTACTGCTAGTATAAGACAATTACAGTTTTATTGAACTGCTCTGCATTCTGTCATCTCTTATCAGCAACTACAGTGTGCCACCATTTATCTGTAATCTGCAGAGGTTCTCTGAAAACAAAATCTATTAATAAACTAATCGCTCTTAGCCATAAGCTGTAAGAAAATTAATAAATATCAATCTGGAATTATAAATAAATTAATTATAATATTATAAAATTATAATTCTGCAATAGATATGCTGTAATAATTTGGATTAGCATATTATATATATAATATATATAAACTTGGAGGTTAGTTGTCAATTTTTCATTGATTTTTATAGTTATTTTCGCAAATAAGGAAAACACACTGTTAATCCGATGCATGGCAATTATATTTTCTAGAAAAATAGAGAAGCAGAGCTAAGGTCTTTAATTTTCGAACATCATTCCAAATTAAAGAAAGAATTTCTACATTAAAAATTAAAACCTAAGCATAATTTCATGATTCATTATCCTAACGTTATTAGAAAAATCGGCCCACTTGTTGATGTATGGTGCATGCGCTTTGAAGGGAAACATAATGTCTTTAAATCAATGTCAAATGTTCAAAAATAAATTGTAATTATGTTTGTATAATGTTAAGCTATAAATATCAAGAGCTATAAATATGTCTTTGAATTTTGAAATACAATCGGAAATCAAATTTCAATTAGATGAAACTAATACTTCCTATACAAATTTTATATTGATTTGAAAATGGAATCTTTACAGGGAAAGATTTTAGAAACCTAACTTTTTTTAAATACCTATAGAGGAACATTTGACGTCCAAAATTTGTTAAAAATGATGGCTTTAAAATACATCAAAAAATCAATTAATTTCCACTAAAATTTGGAGAAAAGTGACGACCTGTGCAATTAAATTTGTTCGTGCGTAAAATTTAAGATTAATTTTCAAAGTTAGTAGAAACAACGTCAAAAAGAACGTCTTGTTTGTACTTTTATAAAAAAACGACCAATTTTTTATGTTTTACACTTACTAATAGTAAGTAAGTTCGAGCTGCAAACCGTGTAAGTGAAGTGGTCTCACCTCAAACAGTTCACACTGTGTGGTAATGCGCAGAGACTAAAAAGAAACCTTCTCAAGTTAATACTTTCTGAAACTGCCTTTTTACGTATTGGATTTGATTAGTAAGGTAAAATTATGCCAAATGAATGAAAAACAAACCAGTCCTAAAAAGATGCAAAAATTCATTAAGGCTACAGTGTTAATTTCTTGTATAAGAATAACATTGAATAGATAACTATTTCTTCATTATAGAAATAACAGTCAGTAACTATTACAGATGACAAAAGTTGCGCATATATGAAAAACGTCTCGTGGAACAGTAAAACTTCTACAATCTCTATAGATTTGTGAATTTTTATCGATGTAATGTAATTTTTCAGTGCAATTATATCGAAATTTGAGCCGGATAAATCGTTGTTGCCAGGTAGGCTATTTGGCCTTCAGTTTAAACAAATTTGTAACCGAGGCGCAAAATTGTTTGTAAAAACTTATGATGAGGCTTTTGTTAGTAACAGAATATGTCAAAAATGAATTCAATGATAGGACCGTTGAAAAAACAAATTAAAACACAAAAGAAAAAGATTCATGTCAAAAGTCAACAGACCCCGAATTGAATTAGCAACTAATTTTTTTGAGCACAGTGATTCGGTCACATTTTTCTTAGGTTTTAAATAACTGCGAAAACACTGAACTGAAAAGTTTTACTCCCACTGACGTACTTTTCAGAGTTACTCCGTCTGGTTACCATTTTGATTGATGGGACATGGCCTAGCTGAGCAGCATTTCCATAGCGAGAAGCTAAAAATTTGGTCGATTTATATATCGACTCAAGATACTAGTAGTTTGACAAGAAATCTTGTAACTGCTAAATTAGGCGGAAAAGTTTTGTCTAGCAATGGACAGTACCTTGAAGAATATATGTTGTTTTCCACATAAAACACTCAAACTAATTTTATTGGTTCTTGGAATCGATTAAAGAGACAAGCAATTTTTCAATGCGGAATCTTTGAGGAATAGTTGTTTTTCTACATTAAACAGTCAAGCAAAAAAAAACGGCTGTTTTCAATTCTGTACTACTAGTTTTATAGGAATTAAAGAAACAGTAAATTCGTTGGATTTTTCAATCAAGCAATTGATAGCTCGAGCTCATATTGTATGCTTGGTTGGATCTGCTCTGCGTGGCGTATTTTGAGCTGTTGCAGTGCCATCGAAAGAAAAATGCCACAATATGAGAACCCCACAACACAGTGATTTGGCTACATATTTCCCAGGATATGGAAACTTTTACCTATAGACGCATAAAAATTATAAAATCCCATACCTGCCGTAGTCTTTATATATTGCTCTATCTGATTAACTCACTACAGAAAAACTCTAATTATTATTAACTAAAATTGTAGTTGTCAATACGAAAGAATTAGGTAACGAGAATATTTTGTTATCACCATTTCTGTTCTTTCAAAACGAAGTTTTTTTTCTACCCCTCTCATCGTAACCGTACTAAATATTCATATTCTTGATTACTATAGTTAAAACTTTGTTTCAATTTTGTTGCTTTTTAAACATTTCTAAAAACAAATTTTGTCCCTACACCAAATTTACCCGTATTGAAATCCTATTTAAAAATAACTATTTACTCTATTATTCCTTTTATATATAATATATATTTATCGTGCTATAATAATTACGCGAATAATAAAATTCCTTTTGTGCTTGAAACAAAAGAACTAACAACATTAAAATATTCTTGTTTCTTGTTCTTCTTGCCTCCCAAAAGGGAATATATATATACACAACCAAATTTTGTGTTACTCGTTTATAGAAAATATTTGTTTACGGCAGTATAAAGCGAAACACAAAGCACTAAGCACCATGAAAATAATTCGTTCTGCTCAATAAAATTAACTAACAAAAAACAAAATTTGGTTATTTTCGAATCGGTAAATGAGAACCAGAACCACTCAATGTTACATTGGCTTAAAGCGAAAAGCTTTACATAAATTCTAGGCTAAACAAAAGTTCAAAATTATATTATTGTCCTTTCCATTTATATTAAGCGCACATATAAAAACTAGGAAAGCTTTCAGAACAAATATTCACACACCGTACAATGTATTTTAGCATCTCTCAGATAAATTTTATTGTTTGCAAAATAAAAAAAAAAAATCATACCAACAGACACAAAGCGCGAATTAACGAACCAAAAAGTTTTTTTTTGGTCGTTATACGTTTTTTTGTTTGTTACTCTTCATTTTCTTGAACCAAACAATGCATGAATGGGAAATATTTTCATATTTTTTTTTTAGTCAAGAACATTTTCACGCCGTTTATTTACTTTTTATATACGAAGTATAAAATCTCTTTCATAGAATTTCTGTCATATTTAAATATTTGTCGAACGATATGTACGAACCATTTTCCAACCAGTACCCATTTTAATTTCAATTTTACACTGAAAGTACACAATGTATATTTGATAGTGATAAAGTATATTATATAGTGTACTATCGTCTTGGCAAGCACACAAATATAAGGAGATTTATTTAAGTATACAGCATATATGTATTTACTCACAATAATATTAAAATCGAGGCATACAAAATCAATATTTAAGAATATAGTAAACGATAACCATAACATAACATTCAAATTAAGTCAATAATATATAAGAATAATTCCATTTTCAATGACAGGATATACAAATAAAAAACGAAATGCTATAAATTAATTTAAATTGAAAAACCATAAAATGAAAATAAGATAAATGTTTCAAAATAAGGAAATATATCCTTTATACATGTATATATGTATATATAAATTATCTATTTATCAAAACCACAAGCAATTTAGCTCTATATACGTATATTATATATTCCGTATTTTTAAAAGACGAGTGTATTCCAGAATCAATTTAAATCCGATAAAATATATCAAAAATTATAAGATTTTTAAGGACTAAATATTGAAAAGTGCAACTGATTTTTTTAACTTCCGATCATCATTCCTACTATCAACGATATTAATCTGTGAAGTAAAAAATTCTAAAACCATAACGAAAAATCCGCAGTTTGCTAAGAATTAGGACATCACCAAATAACCGACCAAGTAAAGCGAAAGACTTGCTGAGGAAAGTTACACCCGTAAGATTAACTTACTGTAAATAGTTATAGTAAACTTTTTTCTGCTAAACGATTCACAAACATGTATAAATTGTATCTTGGAATAACCGCTATATATAATTGAACTGACATAATTTCTTTAATGAGCTGCCTATGAAAATTTTCGGTCCTGGATTTTGTGGTTTTTAGGTTTTGGACGCATAAATTAAATACCCAAATCTCATTGATACCATTATCTGCTCCATAAGGTTGTTTAATCAACCTATTATCTGTACAAACACTAGTGTTATTTGTGACGGCACATCACCAAATTTTCTGTATCTGCAACAATAACTTCTAGTTCATCATATTACTAAAACCACCTTGGCCGCTTTGATTTTCCAAATGAAAAAAAAATCGTGTATAAAAAGAGTCGATGTACCTAATCATCAGTACTATACAGAAAATGTTTAAATGGTTAGCCAGGGCTTTAAATGAAAATAAGGATAATCTATTTTTCATATATGCATCGATCCATTTTCATTTTGATAAATTTATAATTATTTATTTTATGCATTATTCACCATTCATGGTATTTGAGCAAGATTCTTAGGATTAATGGGTTACGCCGAACCATATTCTGCTGTCAGGCTAATATTCGGCTCCATTTCTTAAACATTATTATTCATTTTAGCGAAAAAGAACACTGCATGAAAACTTAATTCCAGGAATAATATACCGCATATGTCAAAGAAAAACCAAAACCAACCTTTACTCTTCATGATTTTTGTTAAACACTGAAAATCACTATAAGTAGAATTTTTTATTTTCAATTAGGATGTCAATGTGCCCAGCAAGTTTGTTGAATACATAATGAGCCAATTAACGAATTTGAATGAAAATCCATATTCTAAGAAGTTTTCTATAGTATCTTTTCATGACAAATAAAATTAAACTTCGCCGGTATATTGGTTCGTATAGTAAAAATGTATATCGTCCCCCATAGCTCTGAGTGATGCCATGGAGAAAAAGTTGAATCTTAAATGTAGCGAAATATCTAAGAATATGTGTGAAATCACAGGTTTACATTCATTCACCTTGTCTGTATTTATCCAGGTAAAGACTGAAATTTTCATTTTAGAATAATTTTCTGAATTAAGAGCATTTCTAAACAAAATTATAAAACCTTACTGGAATAAGCACTTTTTAAAGAGGTAAGTAGAAGGTTTTCAATCCTAATTTTCTAAAAGTTACCAGCATTGGCTGATATTGTTTGTTTGCTGGACTACCTTGGATTTGGCACAACAATACCATTTTTCTTCAACACCGATAATTTATAAATCCAAAACCAATTAATATTTTGTCAATAGCGGTTATAGGTGAACAATTGTTAGTCGCAAATCACAATATTTTTTCCACTTTTCTATGAGTTATAAAATTTCATGCTGGATTATATTAGGTTTATACTTTTTAGAAAGACCATATTTATTTTCCAGTGAATGACATTCTATATTTAACGTGTTCCGCATATTTTTACGATATCATTTTGACGTTTAAGTTTAGAATTAGGGCATACAAATGAAAACTCTTATTTAACGTTGCGTGCTGGTATCCAATGACAATTGGGCAGTTGATTTTTTATTATTTATAGTGCCATCATTAACAATATGGTATCTAATAAAAGTATCAGTTGGTTCATTCAAATTTATAAAAGAATTACTGAAAACCACATTTGTCACTTTACAAGTATATATACTAAAACTTAGAAAACAACTAAATATATTTAACTAAAAATATAGAAAACACTGTTGCTGGGGCAACTTTAAAGAGGTTACTATATACGAAGAATATTCCTGTCTCTTCAGAACAGAGCGATAAACGCTTAAATCTCCGCTAAATTCGTTCAATGTGATCAATGTATAACTGAAAATTTATTGATCGCAGATAATGGGCAAGTAGTCCTCGTGTGACCGGACTGAGGTATAAAATACTGTTTTATACATAGTCACATTCTTGAAATCTTTACAAGTTCCAAAGAGAAGTCCCACCATATATATAGCAATAACTTTATAGATAGTTTTATTAATATGTGGAATAAAAGTTAAGCTTTCATCCATGGTCATCCCGAGGTCCTCAAATTCCGAAACTCGTTCAATAGTCGCGTTTTTAAATTTATGATTGTACCAAATGAGATTTTTATTTCTATGAAAATTAAATCGTAATTTTCATATATGTTGGGTTCTAATCAATTGATTATACACTATTCGAAAAACGAGGAACTCCCGAAGTTGCCTCACAATCGCTAGAAAGGTACTCACCTATAATGTACCTCTTAACAATTTGTTTTCAATGTGATTTTATCAACTGCTTTTTTGAAATCTGTGAATATCACATCGACTTGAAAATAGATCATCAATTGCATTTAGCGTGAGGTATAGACGAATTTAATGACATTAGAGGCAGTTGAACGACCCAAAAAAATTCATGCTTTTTTAAAAATATTATAAATTACCTACTAATTCTTGAACATTGACTTCGCAAACTAGAACACTTTCTGCATAGCTGACATAAATGAAATAGGCCTATTATTATTGCCCACATATATGAAGCCATCTAAATCAGAATAAACATGGGACAGTTTCCATCGATCTGAACAAAATCTAATTTTCAACAACGATTCATTAAATAATAACGACATTTAAGAAACAAGTAACTGCACACAAAACGATGGCAGGAACTAAGTCAGGGCCTAGGTTGGAATTTGACTTTAATCAAGAAATGTTTAATGAAAATTACAGCAGATATAGAAGTTTGTGTTACAGGTTATCATTTGAATGAAAAGAATGTTTAAAACATTTTCGGCTACAACACAAGTATACAATTACATTCTTGTTGATCTAGTTTAAAGTGGATAGCCCTGACTTCCTCTTTTAGAGTTGTTAATTGACCAAAAATGTTTAGGTTCCCATTTTATAATGATTACAATATTGGTAATATAACAACGAAACTTTGCATATAAATGCAATTTTTTGAAATGGTAACGGGTGTATCTAAACAATGCATACACCGAAAAATGAACTTTCTAAACTGACTTATATTTTCAAAGAAAATGATCTATGTCATACTTGATAAAACGTAACTCCCTATCAAACGAAGCACTTCTAGAACATTTATGGTAAGCTCAAGTCGGAATAAAGTTCTTTAATCCGCTATAAACGATTTTGTAAAATATATTTATTACATTGCATAAATCACAAACATTTAAACGTGCAATACAATCATTAATTATCGAGAAAACACCACGACAGATCGAGAGAAGCCATTATGTCAATAACATGATTTTTAACCACTAAAAATGAGCTTTTGAGTAGCATATAATTCAAATATCATTCCTAGACTTGTTTTGAACAATTATACAATAGTGTTTAGTTGGACAGTTAATAATGCTGCTGTAAAAAAAATTTGCTTACTTTTTAGAAGTCATATTAAATAAATATAAGTTTTTATGACCAAATATATTTGTTCAACAATTAAACCAAATTTTATCAAGTTGAATAAGAGATGTCATACTTCTAAATTGATAGAAGGGTAAAAATACGCTTAACAGTAAACACCCTGTAAAAACTAGAGATGGAAACTAGAGAGATGGAAGTCGTGTAATATATGGCGCAGATTATTTTTCGAGCGGGAAAAGTAACAGCTCACAAAAAATAAATTGATCAGATTATTTTGAGTTTGCTTTTCCAATTTTCCTTATTTTAGAAGGTGGCACTAAATGCAACACTATATCACATTTGCAATAAATACTCGAAAATATGTTCCAACACGATAGCTAAAAAACTATAGACAGAGTATAAGGTGTTAACAATTAGACCAACACTGTTGTTGAATGAACAACCATACCGCAGAGCATAATTTTAATTTCTATATTTACCATACAATAACATCTTCTGTCCCGATGTTCTTGCTCATGCCACAATCTACATTGTGATTTTAATCAACATCAAGGTGTGAACCACACATAAAACTGTGGGGCATTTTTTTGGTTCACCCGGTACATATAAAAGTTTTAATGACCATCGAGATATTTATTTAATTAAATTTAATTATTAAAATACACTTCTAACTGATACAATCGACTAACCAATATAATATACTTTGTGTGCTTAGTTAATTTATACATTTTGTTTAAACTTTAAAGTTTTACTATTTTATGCTGCTGTATTATGGACAATGTATAGGTATATAATATGTTTGTATAGTTGTTAGTTTTGGTGTTATTTTTAAACATTTTTTTTATTTAACTTTTATGTGAAAATTAATACCATGCATAAAAATACTCTATATACGAGTGTATGCACATATAATAGCTGGCTATCTACATTATACGGACTCGTCGCTGAAAATCTGATATCAAAATAATGTATAAATAGTATTTTTATTACCACTATAATGATACCAACATTGTCCATTGGATAAAACAATGATAAAACTTCAAAAATATGTGTACATCGAATGTATATAGTTTAGCTGGGCCATTGTTTATATATATATATATATATATATATATATATATATATATATATATATATATATATATATATATATATATATATATATATATATATATATATATATATATATAGTCGTTATATTTATGTAAACAGTGAGCATACAAATATAGGAAATGACCACAATTAAGTACAACATAAAAAAAAACTTTTTATTTGTTTATGAGTTTATGCTAAAAATGACATAAAAAATATGTTTTTCTCCCTAAATATATCTACATATATATATAATATATTGTTATGTGAATGTACATTTTTAGTTATATGTTTGCCATAAAGTTTTAAATGTGCATCGGTTTTATCTGAAAAATATTTTTTTTCTCATACAGGGTTAAACTATGTTTAAAAATATTTGCAACTCACATATGGTGTTTAGACCATTGACCCCGATTTATACATGACCAATCTTTGTGTTATTTGCTTTCTATAGCCTATCTTTAGTGAACACAACACCATAACTTGAAATTTATTTTTAAATGATCAAGCTTTAAAATGAAATTCAAAAATATCACAGATGATCAATTAGACAAAAGTTATGTTGTAACGAAGATGATAAAATTTTTGAGTAAAGTCAACAACATATCAAAAACCGGCATAAAATCAGTAGATTGACCGATAACAATCGGCTGAGTGAATGTTTTCCGAAGTTGAAAACATATACAGTTAAATTATGCATCACTTGTCTATTTTTTGTAAAAGTAAATAAACAATCATAATTCCGTTTTTCATGCGCCTATACATACCTATATCCACTTGACATTTTTAACAGTTTATAAAGTGTTCCATGCAAAAATATAACTACAATTAAGAAAAAGTATATTAGAGCAAAACATATGACAGTATTTTGTATTGCTTATAGCGGCAATCAAGCACTGGAATATTAAAAACAGACATCCCTCAAATTTCAGTTAAAACATTTTCTGTTTTAACAAGCTAAGCCATATCATTTTAATATTTCAAAATTATGACTATAGAATACCACTTTCTAGTACTTTATTTTTTTACTTCTCACCGAGACCAACATTTTGGACTTTAGTGATTTTTCGGTATTAACGGTCAATCGAATTATTCGATCGAAGGCTGCGGTCGTTTATATCCGCAACAATATTTTTTTTTCCATTCTCAGATTTTAAGGCAAAAGATTTTATTTTATAATCCAAATATTACAAATAGCGCCTTTTATTAAGAACTTCATAATCAGGTCAATAAAATAGGTTATCTATTGGGCTTGTTTTTAAAGTCTTAAGCTGAGAAATACAATATCTCAATGTCTTGGTCATGCTAATGAAACGTTCCACGTTTACTTCGATTATGGCACTGTATTATAAATATGGACTGGATATAGGGAATGAACTAGCTCTTTTAAGAGTTCGAAAGGCACTTTGGTTTTGTCTTTGGTGATACTGACAGAATATATGCCGTAATTCTCACATATGAATGAACCTCTAAGCCAAAAAAATGAGTCCACAGTTGGCTACACTACAACTGCGGAACAAGAACCACCACAAAAGAAGCCTCTCTCCGCAAATATGTTAAAAGCACATCAAATTAAAATTTAACTAAATTAAAAGCGGAAAAAAAGATTAGATACTAATTGCTGCAAGTTTTAAACCGGAAAATATTCTGGATCGGACCTTTTGGTTCTTGGGTCTCGTAAGTGAAGGAAAATTTCTTATATAGTAGGAAATCATCCATAGGACTTCAGAAAATAACCATAATAAATGCAGGTGGTGAAGTATTTGGAACATAATCATCTTGTTTCCGATCATAAAGTATAATTTAAATTGAGAGCTTCCAGCAGGTGACTTAATTGAATTTATCACTAAACAATGGGCGAAGTGCATTCATCAATTAAACAGTTTTTTAATTTTATTGATATAGAATTGTCTTATATTTACGCAAAATTCAAAAGGTGTAGATAGTGTAATTTACGTGTCACATTTATTAAACGCTGGTTGCCTCATGGATTAGTCCTTAATCTCGCCCTTTTTCTAATTTTCATCTTGTTCATCGCAATACAAATCTCGTTACACGAGATTTGTGTTTTTCTGGCCGAAATCATGGATTTTCACTGTGTATTGACTGGTGAATCCAGCTTGGCTACGTCTGACATATTTGATAGCCTGTTTGAGCATAGGTACAATGTGAAAATCGAATTTGCTAGGACCAATAAAATTCCAAACTTGAATTTGTTCAGAATGCGGGAATGTGGAATGAAATGAATGATGAAATGATTTTTTTTTATGTTTAAATCCATACAATATTGCAGGGGTTCTTTTCAAATCGAGGACGCACGAATGTTTACTTTGAATATTCATCTTCACATTGCATTGCTCCAGCCAGCCTTTACTGACATGGACGATGGTTTGGTCCATGGATTCTGCACTCAACAGGAGGTCATAATTGTGTTCATCATCATTACCGATTGCAATCAAGTGATGAAAATCCATTTTTCAACCCTCCTCTTTTAGAATTCGAACCTAGTACCTCCCGACCCAAACAACGCAGCTTTAACCAAAGCACCAATTGCTCGGTTAATGATGAGATGTTCCCGTTATGTTATATAATTCAAAAAGATTAAACGCACGTTTCGTTGTTTTTTTACCATCTTTCTAAATTATTAAGGAGACAAATAAAAATGATGAAAAAAATTATGTGTTGAAACTTTAATTTGGTTAATGCAGTTTTTTAATTCTTTAATCCGAATGTCTATTTAAAGTTAATGTTGCCAAATGGGATAACTCTATATAGTCATTATACTTAATAGACCTTATAGACTTTATAGTGCTCCTAAAGGTCCTTTGCAATTGCTAAAATAACTTGGCTGCAGTTTTTCTGGGTGTTATTACGAGTTCTCTAACAAATTTGGTGTTAAAATTAAGAAACGTTTGTAATGTTATTAGCCTTATCTAAATGCAGCGAATTATGAATCATGTTGGCTTTTTGTAAATTGAGCTTTTTTTGTCCAAACTAAAATAATGCAGATAAGTTTTTTTTTATTACAAATATGGTACACGATATATCTCAGTAGGCTCAACTGACCAAAATATATTGATATTTTTAAATAACAAAGAGTGATTCTGACCTATCCTTTCAATTTGCAAAAAACAAACCTACCGAGTTAAAGTTGTTACGTCTTTATTCGTGAAATATTCAAAACACTTTAAACCATGCAATATGTTGTCGGCCAACGCTTAACATTTCAGTTTTATCTTCTAAGAAATTCTAATGTCACGTTAAAATTATGAATCACACTGTAAATTATATAAAAATTTTATTGTCAAAAATAATTATATAGTTTTTTCATTGTAGGTAATAAAAATTATAAATTATGTCGCTGTTAGTCACTTAAATCTATAAATATACATACTTTACGCTCTTAAATAATAAATCATTTCAGGCTCTCCTTCTTCTTCTCGTACATATATAATATGTAAAATTTTACTGTTTCGCCATATTAACTCAAAAGTAACGTGTATAATTCAAAGTTTATGGGTCTTAAGAGAACTTAATAAGTCACGCCTCAAATATGATAAAAATGTAATTAACATTAATTTAGAGAAGAAAATGAAATGTTTTTTCTACTTCTAGTTTTGTTGCTGTATTTTCTTTACATTCGACAGGAAATCACGTTTACCTGCCTCCAATTAATTTACTTTATTTTTGTTGTAGCGTCTCGGTTTTCTTAAACTTTTTTTTATATTTCTTATTTTTTTTTTAGGTTAAGAGAGAAAAAAAGTTAAAATATAATTATCTCCTAGCTTAACGCGTCTATCTGATTCATAATTTAACTTTGCAATAAAAAAAAAACTTTTCTGTGTTTTTTGTTTTTGGAACTTAAGAGGGTTATGAAGATTTCAACTTTGAATTGTTTTTCATGTTTTTAAGCACATGCTACTGTGTACATGCGGGTATTCATAATAAGTTGGTTGTGGGAAATGTTTTACTAAAATTCTAATTTTAATTCGTGTCTTGTGCCACTTTCATTTTTATAGTAATATAAAGAGATGCTTTTGTGGTGATCAGTGCCATTTTTTTATGATTTGTAAGAGTTTTACTAAAATTAACTGTCACCAGATGATTAGATTAATAATTTAATATACAATACTGTCTTAAAGCTAACTTTAGCAATATGTCTAGTTTGTCAAATGCAAAAGAAGCGTAAAACCATAATTTTTTTTTAAAACTAATAAAGGATTTCAATCGTTCGTTTAACATTAGACTTGTATCAGTCAAAATTCCCAAGTATTTGATTTGAACATGCTTTATAACAGAAACGGCAGGTTGTTTATTAAACCAGTTTAAACAAAAAGGAAAAGCACCATTTATATATTAATATATCGTTTATCATTTTTGTAAATGGTTTATAAAAAAGATAAACGATATTACTAAGTAAATGGTGCAACTAAAAACAACTATATAATAAAGCAGCTTAGCAGTAAATACAGTTCCAGATTCCCCCTAGGATATAAATTCATTACGCTAATTGTATAAATTAAAACTTTTAACTATTCTAAATATAAGAGCCAAATACACTGAGTTTTTCGAATATTTTCCAAGTAGAATACAAATAAATTTTGTAACATACTTACAAAATATAGAGTACGAGTATAGTTCAATTGTCCAAAACTAAAACAACCAAACCATATTTTTTGTTGTTCGTTTAATTTAAAATAATTTAAGTTTTTTTAGAAACTAAATCAAAAAGAATAGCAAAAGAATATAAACAACTTTGCCATTTTTTTTATATGTTATCAAATAAATTCACTCTAATTGGCATGAACCCAATAACAACAAACAGTGATAACAATTTTTTCCTTGTGCTTCTTTTATATTTATATAGATAAATAATATGGTAACTGTTTGATTGCACTAACAAAAAGTTGATATATAAATAGAACCAGAAAGATATCGTTAAGATATATATATATATATATATATATATATATATATATATATATATATATATATATATATATATATATATATATATATATATATATATATATATATATATATATATATATATATATATATATATATATATATATATATATATATATATATATATATATATATATATATATATATGTATATATATATATATATATATATATATATATATATATATATATATATATATATATATATATATATAAAGGAATCACTCGTACTGTGATCTTATTTTCTTAATTTATACCACAGTTTTACGACGACAACTCGACAATATTGATCGATTAACTGACATTTACCCTAGAGTGTGGCGATCTATTCTGAAAAAGAATAGTTTGGAAATAGGATATAGGTAATGATTAGATACAACTTACGCTGACGAAAGTGGACGCTGTGCAAAGATATAGGGCCCAATTCGTTAGAAAACTTTCAAAATTTGACCTTTACGGAATATTTCAGGAAATTCATTATATATATATATATATATATATATATATATATATATATATATATATATATATATATATATATATAAATATATATATATATATATATATATATATATATATATATATATATATATATATATATATATATATATATATATATATATATATTATATATTTAGCATTTATATCAATATATTTACTTTAGACTATAATGTCAAAAATAAAAGCAAACACAATCACCAAACTAGTCAAAAACAGCTACACAAACAATTTCAGCATTTGCCGCACAAAAAAACGTAATATAACTACTTCCTGGATGGTTCGATGAGCTTTTTTGTTGCCATTTAACATGACATCCGTTTATTGTTCAAAGTTGAACAACGACTTAGCAACAATAAAACAGACATTTTCATTTATTCTTTATTTGTACCTCTTTCTTTATTTTCATATATGAAAGCTTTTTTTGTTTCATTTGAAAGTTCAACTTATTGTTTATTTAAAGAAAATGTATGTTTCTGTCTTGCATTTCAGTTTTCTTTTCAATTGTAATATATTATATATAGTTTTGGTTTACATATATGTTTATGTGTGTTAAATATGTTGGTTACATCTTGTTAAGTTTATTCATTTATTCATTTATATATATATATATATATATATATATATATATATATATATATATATATATATATATATATATATATATATATATATATATATATCTTGTTGATTAGTTTTTTTACGAATTAAACTTCAACATGTGTCTGAATCAGTATTATTACGCAAAGGTTTTCATTAAATTTATGTTTTCTTATTATTTTAATTATGTTGTAATTTGTATTTTTACATATTTATATAGTAATAGTTCTTTGACTGCATTATATTGAATTTTTTTTTTGAATATGGGTTTCATGGGATACAAATGATTACTTTAATGTGATTATATAGGTAACCATTTAGAGTTTTAATAGCTTTTTATACATTCTGTGAATAGTATATAAATAAAACCAGGGTCACAAATCTATAATATAAACGTTAACATCGAAGAACTAAACAACAAACAAAAGGATAAATATATTTATATATAAAATATAAATATATATTTTCATTTATTACTTTTCCAGGTTTGTAATTTCACTTTAATCTTAATTAGTTTTTCATCATACTTTTATGATAATTCTGCTCGGTATTAAGTTCATTTGTATAAATGCATGTTTAAACCATCTAAGAATTTTGGGAGAAAAATTAGCGACGACTAAGCAAAATTATACATGCATTTGTGTGTATATACTTTGGTAAATTATTTAACTATTTTGGGTCGATAAACTGCTAAAGCTACGATAAATTATACAGTTTCCTAGTAAAAAAATTACCAAACAACTTGTACAAAACAATTAATGTAATGTACATTTTGTTAGAAAATTACGATGTTTGGCTTGAAAAAATTTTTGATAATTTACCTTATTGATTATAGGTGAATTAACATACAAATAAATTTTGATCGTTTATTCAAAAATTTCGATGGATCAATATTGCCAAGTTACTTGAGTGCGCTATACTACGTTTTTTGTTGATTTTATATAGGCTTTTGGCTCAGTGTACTGACATAAAATATTGGTTCATAAAAACTGATACCTACAAATCAGTAAAAGGGTTAGCCCACCAAAAAATGGTAAAGCATAAATTTTCATTCAAACACTTTACTTTCGAAAAAAAATTTAAGGGATAAACCGAAAAAGGCATCAGGTTATGTTAATTTTTTGTATATTCACTCTATCACATTAACGTTTGCCTTCATAGTTTTTCTGCGTATGACCATAAAGAAAATATATATAGAGAGGCAAAGCCATATAGCGATCTGTTCTACAGCATTGTTAGTGTAATTAATGGGACCCATTACAGTTGTTGTAATATTATTGTTGTTGTTTTAAGTATATAAGCGAAAACAATTTTTATATAAGGAAAGAAAAAAACACAAAACGTAACAAAAGAAATAGGTATATATTTGTGAATTATAACAAAACACATGTAGACACAATAACAAACCACCGTTTTCGATATTTTGATATTTAAACATTTCTTGTTTCTTGATTGTAATTTTAGCTCCGATTCTCTTAGTTGTGTCTTCATGTGATGTGAGTATTTTTTTTGGTTGTACCAAAAAAAAAAAAATTTTGCCGGGACACGCGATATATTATTTTTGAACCATCAACAATGGGCGCATTCAGGTCCGCCAACTGTTTGCAACATGTTGAGTCAAATCAATATGTTGAGTACTGAATGCAGCCGATATATTCGATACAACTGTTGAGCTAAATGTAATTTTTTCCATTGATGTTCGTATCTCGATACATTACGTAGCGAATATTTATATATAGTTATGCAATTATCCTTTTATTTTGGCAACATATATATTTATGATATCAATAGGTAGAGGTATCTATGATGGTGGGCCCGAATGCACCCAATAGCATCTATTTTTTAAATCGAACTTTTTATGAATGACAGCGATACATAGTTTTCTTTGTCATTTACCGATGAATAAAACAATTAATGTGTACTATTTCGTACGAAAATAAAGGGTCGTCAGGTTTTTTTATTTTATTTTATGAAATCAACCATTATCCCTTTAAAACTCTTGCTCGATTTATGGCCTTAACGAACAATTCTTTTTACTCATATTTTCAAATGCTTAATATTATGTTATAACTCAAAAATACAAATCCTACTAAAATAATGTAAGTTACATTTACCTAAAAATAGAACGCCAATTAGGGATAAAAGGATATACCGGTTTATTTTGCACATAAGTTTCTTTTTATTTATGGTCTTCTAAAATGTATTCTTTATTCACGAAATCTACGTTTGGAAAAATCCATGGTCAAAAAATAATAAAACAATAATTAAAACCTGTCGGTTTCTTTTTCTTAAAGAGCAAATTTTTAATTTATCCCACATACCATTTTTTCCTAAATCAATTTTGGTTTTCATCAGGATAACGTAATAATTTCTAGTATATTTAAATTGAATTAAATGCTTTCGTTAATGTTATAATATTTACACTTGAATCTTGCATTTATACGAGTTATGTGAAATTACCGATACATGAATTTTTTCTGTGAACTGTGATTGTTAATTACCAAAATAATTTAATAAATGTTAAATTATTGGTTTTGTTTGAACTTTAACTGTGATATTAATTACCAAAATAATTTAATTATTAAATAATTAGTTTTGTTTAAACTTCTAATATAAGTACGATTTTTTATATCAAAAATGAATAATTTTAAGAGTGGAATTTCTTGTGCAATTTTAACATGTTGTGCTTCTAGAAGAACCCATGTTGACAGACGTTTTTATAAATTTCCTAAAAAAAACAGTGATTTATTTAAAATTTGGATAGAGAAATGTGCAATACCGGTAAGTGATTTGGACAAATTATTAATTATATGTGAAACACATTTTCATGAAAGTGACAAAGGCAAGAAGCGATTAAAAAAAAAACTCTGTACCCCAGTTAAACTTGCCCTATAGTAAGGATATTGAATTAGTAGATTACATAGAAATAGATCAATTAGAAAACGTTATGCCAGTACCAGAATTTCGAGTCTCTGAAAACAATGGTATTGAAGATTGTTGCAATAACTGTTTAAAATATATAAAAACTTGCGACTATTATAGGAAAAAAAATGTATTGTTACAAAAGCTTCACGACCGATTAAAAATAAAGTATATACATAATAGAAAAGCAATGCTTAGGTTTTCCAAAATGCACAGTAGACATCTAGCCCCAAAATCGCCCCGCGAAAATTTAAACGGTTTAATTAACGCCCAAAATGTCAGTTTCGAAGCAAAGGAATTTTCAAAAATGCTTTTGCTTAGAAAATCGAAAACTGTCAAATATCCCGATGAGCAACGTCAAATTTCTATAAATTTATATTTTATATCACCAGCATCGTACAGATTTTTAAGATCGAGTCTGCATTTTAACCTACCATCAAAAAATTCTATTTTAAATTGGATGCCAATCAAAACTATTTCACCAGGGAAAAATTTTAATATTTTAGAAAATTTAAGGCTAAAAGTTAGCACAATGGCGACAGATCACAAAAAAGCTATATTAGTGTTTGATGAAATAAGAATACGTGAGGATTTAGACTATGATAGCAAATTAGACATAATCCAAGGTTATTCAGATGACGGAGAGCATAGAAATAATAGTATAGCGAAATACATTTTGGTTTTTATGGTTAGGGGAGTAGTAGTTCAATATAAATATATAGTTTCATATTATGTTTCCGCACATAATATTTCGGGCCAACTTTTGGTACAACTCATTAAAAATAATATTCGCATGTTAACAGAAACTGGACTTAATGTTTTAGCGACGGTTTGCGATCAAGGATCGAACAATAGAAGTGCGTATAAGCTTTTAGGAACATCAGTTGAAAACCCATTTTTTTATTTAGATTCTAAAACAGTATTTACAATTTTTGATACACCTCATTTAGTAAAATCGATTCGAAATAACTTGTTAAAGGCAAATTTTAGTACACCGGATGGAATTATTAGTTGGTCAGTTTTGAGAGAGCTATATGAAGCCGAGAAAAATAATGTTACAAAATTGTGTGTAAAACTTACAAATAAACACATTTATCCTGGCCCATTTGATAAAATGAAAGTGTCTTATGCAACGCAAATTTTTAGCAAAACAGTGGCTGCAGCGATACAAACTATGTACGAGTTGGGTAAATTTTCTCGTGATGTAGAAAAATACGCACTCCCAACAGCAAAGTTTTGCAAAAAAATTGATGCAATGTTTGACAACTTAAATAGCAGAAATTTGTATAACAAAAATAAAAATTGCAGCGCCTTGCAATATGGTAATCACATTGGTAATATGTTAACGGAAATGAAAACTTATATAAGCAAAACTAAATGGTTGAAAAAAAATAAAATATATTGCCTCGATGGAATTCAACTGACAATAACTGCCATCTTGAAGTTGTCACAAGAAATATTTCAAAATGGTTCTAACATAACTTACTTAATTACTAGTAGATTTAATCAGGATCCGCTAGAAAATGCATTTTCTATAATTAGAGGAAAGGGTGGGAATAACAAAAATCCATCTGTTCTGGAATTTAGTCGAATACTTGCACAAATTATGTCTTTAAAATTTTTGAAGAATACTTCTCTTTCGAATTGTGAAGAAGATGACGACGAAAACTTGGCAAATTTAAAAGCCATATCTGACCAAAACGATTCATCGAACTCTCCAGATTGCTGTAATAATAATGTTTCATTGAGTCATGAAACGGAAAACGAAATCCCGGATGATGGTATCCTGGTGGAACAAATACTAATGGATGTGGGCACTAATATTAATACAAATGATGGAATTGATGATGCAGCTTTAAAATATTTTATTGGTTATGTCTTTCGTAGATGTAACAAAACTGTTAATTGTAGCCAGTGTACAAGTTTACTGATAAAAGAAGATGAAATAATGACAATGAAAAATGAAAATTTTATTTACTTTAAAAATTATACCAATAATACAGATTTTGGTAAATTGTTTGCTCCATCTGAGTTTTATTTTACTATTTCCAAATATTTTGCAGAATTATTTTATACATATTTTAAAACCACTCCACATATTCCAAATATAAAATTTGAAATCACTCAATCATGTGTAGAGACTTTAAAGCTAAGAAATAATGAATTTTCCGAATTCTTCAACGAAAATATTCCATGCTACTCTCACCACAAAAACATTTTGGATTTTCTAATACTTGTCTTATTAAGAAAACATTGTAAATGGGCCATAAAAACTTATAAAACATAAAACAATTGCAACTGAATACTTATCATGTTTAGGGTAGTGGAATAGGCCTATCGGGGATACCACAATAAAAAAACGCACCAAATACTCTTCCTCAAGGGAGGTGGGGAAATGAGTAATACAAAAATGTCTTCCTATAAGTTAAAATAGCCAAAATTTGCAAGGTCTCAAAGTATTAAAACCAGCAAATTCAACAGGTCTCTTCAATTAACACCAGCATATATACTTTTGGAAGACAAGGTCTCTTCTTTTCCAGGCCAAAATGTTTATTGGATACCAACGAATTATCCAATGCAAGTTTCACTTTATCGGTGCTATCGAACATGACTACTACCACGTTTCACGTTCCCTTTAATCATCGAACTGCTATGTCACCGCCCACGATAAACTAGGATACTGTGGTATTATTCTTAGGATTTCATGTTCGAGCGGTAATTCCATTTCACACCTAAATCCAAGCAGAGCGTGTTAATAAGTTTTATAATTTCTATAGTTAAAAGAGTTAAGCAGTACCACGATTAGAAATTTTAATCCGGTTTCGGTAATACATTTTTTTAAAATTTAAAGTATAATTTATAGTTGAAAGTCTAAAGTATAATTTACAAAGTTTGGGGTAGCTACTGTTTGGCAATTTAAATTGTGGGCTCCCAGTTTTCAAATCCGCTAGTGTTGATAGAGGTAATTTGAAATTTTTCTGTGAATTCTCAACTTCAAGAGAGCGGTAGAATCTATGTATGTATATAGATGAACAGCCAAAAATTGGATTAAGGATTTACATAATCAATGTTAAATTTTGTTAATCGATTGAAACTGCAGCATATACACGGCATAAAACCACAAAAACTCTAAAAAAAAAATTATAAAATAAATTCAATTTGTTTACTACGACACGATTCATAAAACGAAATAGAAAACCAAAATTTTAAAATATAAATCGTCGATCGCAATAAAAAATTCCTAGAAGTATATAAGGAACAAAAAATAGAAAACAAAAAAAAAATCGACCTTCATGATTTTTATAACTTTTTATTTACTTTCTTTATATACCAAAATACAACAACTGCGCTGGGTCCCATTGTTTTACTTTTTTTCCAAATCGATCGAAGACAACTCACTATATGGGCTTTGGACATCTATATGTTTTTAATTTATGGTATGACACATGTTACGCAGGTTAGCGTTCAAATGACTTATTTTTTTCTCGGAAGTCAATCTTATTAAAGGTGAGTATAAATAGTGAGGTCCTGTTTGTAGTTTGAATTGATTAACATTTTAGTAGTTTTGCCGAGGTTTGAATCGGTTTCATCCTTTTCTAAATTTATACTTTACTTGAACTAAGTTGTTAAATTTTGTTCACTTATCTCATCTGTTCCACCATCAGCTATATACTGTTAAATATTTCAGACTCCTTACAGTTTGTTTTCAAACCAAGTTACTACATTTTTATGGAAGTGGTTTTTTTTATAAAATTTAGAATGAACAACATATATAAAGAAAAAGTTGGAATTATCTTTAGGGTGAAGTTTAAGAATGTCTCATAAATAGAAAAGAGTAATACCACTTGACCATCATATTTTAACCATAAAATTCGAAGATTTATAATTTTATATGCACCATGCGAAATACTACTCAAAATAACTGCATTACACTGTATCATTCAAAAAGTATGAATACAAAAGATGTAATATGTGAAACGAGTATAAAATTGTTTTTTTATACGGAATGAGCTATTTCACTCGATACTGAATATTTTGCTACAAAGCAGCAGAAGAAACAAACTAAAACTGATAAAAGAAACAACTATGTGTTCTGATAAAATATGGCCTTCCATTTTTTAAGCTTATGTCTAGCAATAAAAAATATTCAACATTTATAAAATATTTAAGCCCTTCCAAAACACTTTAATAAAAATAAGTACTAGAACAATAAAAATTTGACGAACAGCCTGCAGATCCATAGTCTTATATTTGACATTTTAATAGATCATTATAATCCAGAATACGTGTATATAGGTACATATTCTGCCATGCCAGTTTTCTAGCAGGAAGAGTAAGAAGCAGATTTAGCAGTTTTTTAAAACATCATTAAGAACTAAACGATAAAACTAACTTCTATACAGCAAATGACCACAACCAAATTCTAACTAAGATGTTAGTATATATATCGGTTATATATGGCCCGACACGCTTTTACCTGTAAAAAGAAGAATACAAATACATTTTTTACAGACATTTTTTAAGAAGATAGTTCAATATTGGCAGTGAATTCAGCACAAAAAACACTTGTTAATGCTCAAAAAGTGCAATACCTAAAAAAAGAGCTGAAGCAGGAAAAATGCGATTAACAATAAGGAGGTGAAACTATAACATATTCCAAAGACTCTTCAATGTATAATATGGAGCAAAAGAAATATTTCATAATTATAAACGAATAGAAAACAAAGAAAAACAGAATAATATCTTTATGTTATCGTGACATTGAGTGAAACAGTATTTTTTTTGAGTAACTAGCAAACACAACCGTGCACTTAGTCGAAATGAAAATGGGAGCTGAGTTCATATACTAGTTAAAAAAAAGTTGATCGGTTTGCGAAACGCAGCAAAGAAACTTTTTCACTACTACCTAGGCAAACTGTGAATTAAAATAATTTAGTGCGCGGGTCAAATTAGCTGGAAATACATACTATATATAGCTCCATGAGCTAAAACAGGCTATTAAAAATTTAAACGCTCAAAAGTTATTATCTGAATATGAGTTAATAACTGGAAAAGTAAAAAAGAACTACAAAAACAGCGATATACAAGATTTTATGCAGAATCAATGCTGTGTTTGATTAAGTCTCCAAGACAGTCGACGGTAGCTGAAATGTTCATGATCTTAAGGCCAAACCAAAACTTAAACAATAAACTGCCATTCAAACAAATACCACTACTTCCAACTATATAAAAAATAGAGGATATTGATCTTATTAGTTCCCCTGCAAATTAGTTTCGATTCAGTAAAAACACTTGACTCAAAAGCATAAAGAATTACAGTATTCTAGAAAAAATATTTTTTATTATATATATCCACTATTACATTTAAATGTAACAACTCAACCATCTCACCTTTTTAACTTAACATGTTCATAAAACAAACATAATTCGTTTTCCACGATATGCATATATACCAAAAATTCTTATATACGAGTCTGCATATACCAACAAAAAAAAAACAACCAAAGGGAAAATATTAAATTATTGTGAAATGAAAACAGCAGCTAGAGACTATATTACGTATATATACTATATATAGTAGTGTAGAGAAAAAAAGGAAAACCGCATTCACAAATTAAAATTTTCTTTTTTTAAACATAATTTAGTACGTGTTGCGGAAATAATATGTTTTCTTTTGTTTTACCGCTAGGCAATCCATTTTTATTTTTTTTTATCTGTTTAAAAATTGGTTATATGTTATGAAATTATATATACGATTCGGCATCTGTATACCATATTAACCCGCATGTATCGTATTACATACTTGTATATAGGCTTATGGTTGGAACTTATGGTGCGGAAACGTTAAAAATAAATATAGAAAAAAGTTTTGATTGATTTGAGGTATAAATCCGATTGAAGTACCATCAACAAATAAGCAACAACAGATCATCAAAAAACCAATAACAATAACAATCAAATGTTTTGTATGATTTATCGTTTTTTTTTTTGTTTAAATTTTAATTGGATTTCGATTAGATCAACTTTGAGTGTGTGTTTATTAAACGTATATTGGCGATACATCTGTCATGTTATGTGGTTTTTTTTTCATCGCAAAGATGTTAAATACTCTACAAATCCTATAGAAACATATTATGCACTTTTTACTTTAAGGATTTTGGTGTATTGTATTCTATATATGAAAAATATGTTATTCTGTTCGCTTGTATCTTTTAATGATGTTATTATTATTACCATTAGTACTATCGTATATAATCATTATGATTGTTGTTATACATTATATAAAAGTAAATATTTTCGTATCTTATCAGTCTAATCAGTTTATTAAGATTATTCTATTATATAGAAACATCTCCCCATCATCATCATCATAATCAGCATTATGATTATTTTGTATAAGACGCAATGTACAAACAACTATACTACAACAATTGTGTACCACACCATAATTTTTCCATATTTGATTTTTCTTAATGAAAATCTTATTTATATAAATTTGTAGTTGTTACGTTATGAAAAGAATATTTTCAAAAAAAAAATTATAAATTGGAACAAAAAAACTTTTTGTTATGTTGCTCGTGGTGGTTTTGCTCGTGGATGTCTTAAAAATTCAAAAACAGAAAGCTTAAAATTATATATAAGTATATAACATACAATAAAAAATAGAAAACAAAAGACAAAAGAAAATTGAAAATCCTGAACATTAAAACAATGACAACACATATTATGGTATAAAGTATATATAACATGGTTTATATATATATATATATATATATATATATATATATATATATATATATATATATATAAATATATATATATGTATATATATATATATATATATATATATATATATATATATATATATATATATATATATATATATATATATATATATATTTATATATAATACATATAAATTGGAGGTTGTATGTGCGGTTGAGTTGTGTATATTGATTGCGGAAATTGGAAACCACAAATTGAAATTGAAAACAAAAGAAAATCGAACATTGTTGTTTTTTGTTTTATGTATTTTCTACATACTTGTATAATAATGTAGTTGTTGACGATATTCTATGGTTTATCTAAATAGTGTGGTATCAAAACTGATTATGAAAATACTGTAATTTTGCAAACAAATATGTCATGTAACGAGTGTCTTAAAAGCTTGAAAACAATCCTAGAACTAGAAAAGACTAAGCTTGTAATTTTTTATTGCTTTACCTTTGATGATTGAATGATTTGCTTGTCCTAATACATTATTTACATAGTTTTTGAATCCTTATCAATGGCCACATATTTAAATGTTTGTATAGAAACGTTTAACAAAAAAACTCCTAAAACGTCTAAACGGATAAGAATTTTAAATCGTTAACAATTTCCATAGCTACATTACTTTCAAAAAATAACACGGATTACATGTATATATGTATGAAGCTCGCATAAATATCGAGCAATTGCCGCAGTGGTTAAAGCTGCGGTATTTGAGTCGGGAGGTACCGGGTTCGGATCTCAACAGGGAATGATTGAAAAAGGGATTTTTCAAGACTGTTAGAGTACAGAATTCATAGGCGGAACCATCGTCCATATCTGTACCGGCTGGCAAAAGCAATGCAATGTGCAGATTAATATTCAAAGCGAACTTGTATTCTTACGTTGGGTGAGAATAAATTCCGGCATCAGCTATAGAAGAACTGCAATGCTTTTGGAAATTCAATTGATCATCATAAATTCCAAATGTTTATAAGGAACGATATCAGAGCTCATACATGCGATAACATATGTAAAATGCTGGATCATGTGCATCAATTTACTAGAGATCAATTCTAGTTCGATATAAATGTTCGGAGGAGTTCACACTATAGATTCAGTTGTAATAAATAGTGCCAAAAAATGCCCATGCCACTTTTGAACCAATGTTGGTTAGATAAGCTATTTCCAAATATTTCTAACAATATTATTATGGTGAAGTTTTTGGGAAAATTTGCAATAAGTATTCTAATCTCTTTGACAATAATTCAATCCAACTTTTTAGGAACTTGAACCAAAAAACGTCTTTCGGTTAACTTATTTTAAAGGTTTATTAAGTAACAAGTTAACAGTTGTTTAAAATGTTGAGTGCAATGCGTTTTTTAATCATTAATTTGTTGAACGTTATATAAAAGAACTATTAAAGCTAAACTATATATTAGTGTTGTGAATGCAATATTATGTGTTCAAAGTTCATGGGCAAAGTTATCATTGTACTTCACATTTAAATCTGCCACAAGGGAAAAATAAAAGGATTGCTTAACTTTACGTTATGGAGAGGACAACAGCTGTGAAAAGTCGTAGTAAATTAAAATCTAATGTATATACACTTTATTTGACACAAAACTTTATAAATTAATACAAATTCGATTTTAAATAAATTTATTAAAAAATTACAAATCAATTAAACTAACCGATTGATGACCAATACGTCATGTAATCGCCGAAAATCTAATTTATATACACTTTATTTGACACAAAACTTTAAAATGAATATAAATTTGATTTTAAAAAATTGTTTAAATATTTCAAATCAATTAAATTAACCGTTTAATGACCAATACCTAGTGCTGAAATTCCTTACATGACAAATAATTGACAGTGATATATATGAAATTTTCACACGATGTTTATGATGTATAGACCTTGTGGCTCTAAAAACTATTTCGCCTCATGTATTATTAATATTAATTCATATTAATAATTGTGGCTCAAACAGCCACAATTATTAATATGAATAAATATCTAAATAACTGTATTTTGAAAATTAAGAAAAGTTAACGTTAATCTGCGAATTATCTATATCACACTTCATTGTAAAATTTGACTAATTTTCTTTAAATCAATCCTCAATCCATTTATTACTAATTAATTGATAACTTAAACTAAGACTGCTTGATTCAGCTCACTTGACTACAAATACATTTCTTATTGAAAATAATAATTCTAATATTTATGTTAAATGAATATTGCACTCGTTTTAGTATTATTGTATTACCTGCATTGTGTGCAACATAACCACTGTAGTTACTAGATTACATTTTATCTATATTTCTCAAAACGAAACACTTTGATTAATTAAATATATGAATAAGGCTGTGTGCGAATCAGTTAGAAGGTTAAATAGTTTAACTATATGTAGTAGAAATAAAAGCAAGTATTTTTATATGTCGGCGTGTGCTACGCGATGAGGTTGGCTTTTATATTAGAAAGTTTAAATAACAATAAATAAAATACATGACTATATAATACATTTTTTTATCTACAAATAATTGAAAGGACAATCATATGGAAATCGCGATCCTCATTTTCATTTGTTGACCGTCCAGTAAAGATAAGTTTTCCCAAAGGATTCCGTGCCATTGGTGAAGCCACGCCTTGAAATTTTTCCAATTACATTTCAATTCTGTAGTTAGGATTACTATCTAACCATGGGATTTCCATCTTAACTACAGAAATGATACGTAGTATATTGGAAAAATTTGAAGGCATGCGACTTCCCTAATGGCGTTGAATCGTTTGGAAAAACTTAATTTTGCGAAACGATTACTAACGGGATCCGCTAAAATATTGTTGCAAACATAAACTATGAGCTCATTTAAGTTTCTGATCAAGTAACAAAGCTTTCTGTAAAAATTAGTAGCACAGATTTGCACATTAGGTTAGATTTCGCACACGAAGTTAGCTAAAAAAATGATTAGACACTTTTTTTAAAATGCAGAAAATAGGCACTATAGTATGAAAACAAATGTTCCTCGAATATCACTAAATTTAAAATGTATTATTGAAAACGGTATACTTTGTGGTGGAAAAATCATAATGAGTAAAAAATACATAATTGTGGATGGCCAAAACTTATTCATTATTTTTAACGTTCGAAATGAATAAGAAACAAACTATTTAGGAATAGCTTTCCCTTTATTGGAGTGCAAAATTCATAGGGAAACCATCGTTCACGCCACTATAAGATGCCTGAAGCAATGCAATGTGCGTTCTCCATTTGACTAAAAGCGTATATTATAGTTTATTCAATTGAAACGCAATATTCTCAACAGCACATAACGAAAAAAACACTTTACCACAAAAGATATACAAATATAGTTATTATCTTATCATCATTTAAAATAATCATAAAAATAAATTTAATATTACAAAATAAAAATAATTTTTGTTGGCCCGAATATAAAAATGAATAATAAATTTTTATTCTTTATATTTTGTTGTATCAAGCAAAATAAAATAAAAATAAATACGAGTTGAATACGAAACGAAAACCATAAGAAATATGATGGGGTAAAACAAAAAAGGGAAAATCGTTATAATAAAAACAATAAGTACAATCAATTGTCTACACGATAAACATAAATTTATTGTTTATATATACGTAATTCACCAACACAGTAACACAAAGCAAATTCAAGAACAAGAATAAGAAAATAAGCGAAAAAAACATTTCCCAAGTACTAACTATAAACCGAAAGCGGTAAAAAAATAATATTTTCTGGAATGAATTCTTTTTTTTCATATTTTAATACAAGAAAAGCCAATTTTCATTAAATATTAAAATTTATATATTTAATGGCGAAATATATTTTTTGAAAATAAAAACCAAAATAAGAACAAACTGTACATAAATATACATTTTGAACATTTCCTTATAGTATTTACAAGAGTAAAGGGGTGGTTGGCCCAACAAAACAACACAGTAGAAACAAATAAATTTTTTTACATGTTGAAAATTGATATTGTTAATTTAACACCTTAAAAACATGAAGTACACGCACGATTTTCTTGTATATAGTTCTCTGATTTTTTATTATTGTGGTTGTTGATTGTGTTTGAGGTGAGAAATCATGTCGATGTATAATTAAATATTTTTTAACAGATTCAGT
>CAUVYK010000617.1:0-17007 GCA_963556175.1 Tipula confusa | reverse complement strand
CTGGATAACTTTAAAGAATATTAAAAAATGCATTTCGGGAACATGGCTGCGAGGATGATGATTTAAATTTAGTCAGTGGGTTTCTACCGATAGGTGCAATCTGGCGACCTTTTCTCAACCGTTGGATGAATTTCTAGATTATTTCAAAATAAACTGAAGAATTTGTTACCTCATTGCTTCATTTCACTTCAGCAGTCCAGCTTCTTAAAAAATAAAAAATTGGCGCTGAAGTCTACGGAGGTGATAATTTTATGTGATTTTGCAGAAAATTATGCATTTATAATGCAAAATGCCGCACAGGGATTTCATTGGAATAATAAGCAAGCGACTATTCATCCATTTGTAATTTACCAAAATTTGGAAGGCAAATTACTTCACCACACCTTCATTATAATATCGGATTGTCTTCACCACGATACTGTAGCGGTTCACTTATTCATTGAAAAATTGATGCAGTTCTTGAAAACTAAAATATCAAGTTTATCTAAAATTTATTATATTACCGATGGCGCAGTGACGCATTATAAAAATAAGAAGAATTTTAAGAACATCTTAAAACACAAAGAGGATTTTGGAGTTGATTGTGAATGGCATTTCCATGCAACAGCTCATGGAAAAGGTCCATGTGATGGAGTAGGAGGTACCATCAAAAGAATGGCATCCAGAGCTAGTCTCACAATGGAATACAGCAGCACAATAACCAATGCAGATGAATTATTTGAATGGGCTAAAACGCTTAAGACAGATATTAATTTTGGATTTTGTTCAGACGCTGAACATAAATCCAAGCAAATCAAACTTGCAACTAGGTTTGAAGATTTAAAAACAGTAAAAGGAACTCACGGTTTCCATACAGTTATTCCAACAGAGGATGGCTATTTGAATTGTAAAAAAATATTCTAATTCTGACGATTATGTTAAATTTAAATTGTAATTTTTAATTTGAATAAGATTTAATGTAAAACAATAAAATAAAATTATCAAAAGAATTTGGGTTTGAAATTTTAAATATATGCAATGTAATTTCAATAATAAATATTAATAATTTAACTAAACTATCCTTTTTGTAAACAATTTCAAAACACTGAGAAATATCCACTGAAATACAGTTTTTCCATATAAAAATGAAATACTGCTTTTACTAAAACGCATTTTGCAAGAAAACAAAAAATAACGGTATTTTAGTTTTTTGATATGTTGTAAAATATAAGTTGTCAAAAACTTTAAATAAAAAAAAATAAAAAAAAAAAAATAGGTTTTTGAGAAAATTTAAAGAGAACATTTTGGCGGGAAATTTAGAGAAGAAGGAATTAAACAACATACTAATTTTATATTTTTTTAGAAATCCTTATTAACTTACCTCTAAAATGAACCCAAAATCATAATTATCAGACAATTATTTTTTATTTTATTGCGATAAATACAATACCATGATTATAATTTTTCTCAAATTTTGACACCCTGTATCTTTAACAACAACAACAACCAAAAAAAATTAAGTGTCTCAAAATGTTTGTTTTAATCAAGGCTACACATTCAAAACATAAAAATCATAAAATTCAAACATGACTTACAAAAATTTGTGATTTCACGTATTTTTCGCCATATATATATATATATATATATATATATATATATATATATATATATATATATATATATATATATATATATATATATATATATATATATATATATATATATATATATATATATATATATATATATATATATATATATATATATATATATATATATATATATATATATATATATATATATATATATATATATATATATATATATATATATATATATATATATATATATACACTAATACTTCTAATTTCTAATATAGGTAATTTGTTTTTGTTTTAGCAATCGTTAGTACCTTTACTTAATGTTTGATAATATTACTGTATTAAAAATTACTAATACTATGTATTAAGACCAGCGTTGGAAGAAAAACTTGATGAACATTAGATAAAGAAAGGCACATAACCGGCATTTGTTCCCAAATTAGCCGAGATTACTCTTGATAGTTTTTATGGTGAGCTTACAAAATCGAAAGGGTTCATCGAGTTTTTCGATAATCACGTACCCAACAACCCTAAACTGAATGATTCAAACAAAACTACAGCTTTTGAAACATTTGAAAATTGTCGTTTGAAAATTTAGATTTTGTAAACTATTTAGAGAAACGGCGCTTATTATTTGAGAGATTCGATAAACACCAGCAAATAGCAGAAAAGCATATTAAAGCATTATTTACGATGAAACCTATGGATAAAGCAACTTTATCCAAATTATGGAATTTGGTGGATGAATGGTGGTTTAATGCTCATATTAGGCCATTAAACACCGTAAGGCGCCTAGTTCCATACTGAGATGATTTTCTGGTATACTTGATATACATACAAAGTTCCCCATTTGGACACAAAGGTCAAATGGAGAGATCAAGCTCCACGTAATGCGCTACCAACATTCAGTGACTTCTACAAATTTCTTCAATTACGAAGTCATAGAATAGACCTCTCTAAGGATGGAGCTAGTTCATCACTTTCATCAAATACGTCAAAATTTCAAACTCAGAAAACGCCATGGTTAAATCAATATCAGCAAAGGCTACTTTATTCAATGTTGCGAAGATCTATCATTGTGAGCTTTGCATGAAAACAGGACGTTCAATTATGCGGTGTTAAGAAAAAAGTGGAAACACTCAAACTCTGCACAAGAGCTCTTGGCAACTGCCAGACAAGAATATTGGCCTATCAATGGAAAAAAAGTTAGCAACGGAGGTTTGCAAGGAATGTGTCTAGTGTACGCGTGCCAGACCAAGACTATTGCAACCGAAGATGGTGGATTTATTTGCTGAACATGCCAACTTGGCGCAACTATTTTATAATGTAGTTTTCTATTTATCTTCGGCGTCATTTCTAGGAATCCTGAGATGATTAATTGCTACTAGAGGTCTTTGCAAGAATATTTTTTCCGACAATGGAACAAACTTCGTCGGTGCAAATTCAAAATTGCACGAACTTTGTATTAAACCAGCAAGATGAAAAATAGTCCTCAGTATGCCAATACCATAAGATTACGTGGAAGCTTACACCACCAAATTCACCTAATTTTGGAGGATAGCATGAAGCAGTGGTAAAGTCAGCAAAGTACCATATTCGCAGAATGATGGGCAACGTAAGTTGTTCTTACGAGGAATTGAATACACTGATTAAACAAGTCGAAGCGGTACTTATTCAATACCTCTCACCCCGTTGACAACCGATGACACTGTGGAGATATTAAGACCACGACTAATGGTGTATTAACCGCCGTTCCAGAACCAACCTTCACTAAACCGATCACTTTAAGCCTCACTAAACGTTGGATTTTAGTGAACGAACTATACTAGCAATTATGGTCTAAATTGTCCACCGAATATTTAACACAATTGCAGCATCGTTATCGTCGGCAAACGACAACCTTTAATAGTCCGAAATGAATTGTAGTTCTTATAAAGGATGACAATCTTCCCCCGTTACGGTGGAAATTTGGAAGAGTAATCCAGCTGCATCCTGGTCAAGACGGCGACGAAAGATAAAGTAAAGATATTTGCAGAGTCACAGTTGCCACTTTAATAAAAAAATCGAAAGAATTCAACAATAGAGCTTTTGACACTTCTGTCAATTTTGTATTCTGTCATGCCGAATTTTCTACCATTTGCAAATATATTTCTATTATTCTCCAACGATATAAAAAAAAAATCATTCCAAATTTTTTAGAACCAAACCCCCACGCAAACTAATGTATTGGTGTATATATTTTAAATATGTATATTTATGATATAATCGTGTGTGTTCGATTTGATTATTGAAATAAAGACACAAACGTACACACACATAAACCATAATCAAATAGACAAACTCTCTAGATAATCGATCTATATACGTCTTTGTTCCGTCGTCTATTTACGTTATAAGTAAGATTGATATGGAGTTTAAATTGACAATTTCCAATCAACAAAGATGTGCTTTCTACGTTGTGTATTTGGTCTATTTGAATCCAATAAATTAATGATGAATATACATAAAATTGATACGCATTTATGCCAATTCTATAATATATATCGTGCATAGATATCATAATATAATGTATATATGATAAAAATGTTGTCACGTAATTCGAATCAATTTTTTGGAAGACGAAAATATTGAAATGGAATACGATCCAAACCATGTATTATATATGAGCTACACATTGTATGTGTGTGTATGCCACAATATCTCTCTATATAAATATTATGTTTTTGATAAAGTAGTTTTCATGTTACAATCCATCTGTGATGGGTGAATGACAAAAAAAAAGTTTCGCAAATATTCGAATTCAAAAGAATTTTGATCGAAATACTAAATTATATGTTGGACTTACGATGTGTTTTTGATAAGGATATTAAAACGTGAGACAGTTTGTGGTAGTCTCTTGTATTTATGTTGAGAAATGTTCACCATATGTAGTTTTGGTGTTTTTTACGACAAAAATTATTTTAAGTATCGTTTTGTGTATAGGTTTATTGATAATATGCCAAGAATTGGTGAATCTTAATGGCTAAAGTTAGATTGATTTATGAGCATCGAAACGAGATAACCAAAAGACCAGTGCTTTGAACGGATCAAAAATTGGTTAAGGACAAATACGGTATTTGTCCACTATTTATGTGTCGAGTATTTAAAAATAAAAATGATAACGCTAGAACATGGTGATCAGGAAGGAACCATTTATGTCATTTACTTTTTAAATATTGCAATAAAAGCAATAGTGGATAAAAAACTTACAGTTTTTAAATGGACGGCTCTGGTATAAAAGCTTACAGATACGTATATATCCTTTACTAGCGCTCTATTGAGTTCGTCTATGGATAGAAACCCAAATTTTTTAATTTAATTTGGTAAGATTCCTTACATTATGGAGAAAATGTATAGTAAATATGCCGTCATTCAAACTTCATGGTTTCTTCGAGTTCAGTGTCCTGGTTTACTGTAATATTTATTGATTCGACCACACTAAGGTGAATGAAAAGCCAACCAAAATAGACCAGTCACATAGCGGGTGATTTTTAATAAACTAGGTGATACTTTTCTGCTAGCACCATCGGGCGTGTTGTCTTTCGACGAAATATGTCTCCATTGAGCAATGTTTATATTATGGATTTCCGTTACCCAGTTTGCGACAACTAGTTCTCAACGATTGGGATGTATCTTTAGCCTGTGTAACACACAAGGGAAGTCATTCGAACCCATGTTACTAAAAAGGCAACACACAGTTCAAGACGAGGTAATAATACCTGTTTTATCAGATTATACCTAGTTTTTGCCGTTATTAATATGTTTGATATCTGCCACAAATGCAATATTGTACATGGGTCAACAAATTTTAATAGAAATCAGGCCGGATCGCAATGAAGGTCTTATCATTATTGTTTGATTCGGTGAACTTCCATTTTATTATTTTCGGGAGGCATCATAGACCACACATAATTTAGTGGTAGTAATGCTCTGCTTAAATACGGCATAGTGTGACTTGTAAAACTCAAGGTTAATGTTATAGTAAATAGGTCAATGAAGGCTTCCATGTCTCACAGATTCAGATAATATTTTATGAATATGCAGTATTCCTTAAAAAGATTGGATTTGTAATGTTTAATCATGTTTTTAAATCTAATTTGTACTAGTTTTAAAGTTTGGTGTCAAATCAATAGTACATTTTATAAAGTTTATTAAAGCATGAAAGTGAAATAATAAATTTGTAATTTACAGATGAAAACTAAGGCCATCTGTTACTGCTTACGGGTTGGACAAATTAGTTCATTAATAGATTTTGTTCTTAGTGAAGATAGACACCATTTTCGAAGTTGACCATTAATATTTATAAGCAACAGCCCGCTATTGATAATTTAGAGTCCACGCCTGTTATGGATTGGATTTCCAGTTTTACTACAGAATTTGCCTTGCCAGTGAACTAACTCCTCTACGATCGGTACATTAATTAAAATCCTTCGTTATGACAATTCTAATTCCTCAGTTATAAAAATTACCTGAAAACCATGGTATAACAAGCTCGTATTTTCACCAGTATCCCAAATACGTACTAAACCTTTAGACAGAACTTGAGCTATTGCTAAAAAAATTTATTTATCGGTAGTTGCAACATGAACAGTGACTAGTTTCTCCAGCTAAATATTTTCAAAATAAACATTTTTGTACTGAAGTCAAAATTCGTTTGGGATAGTTAACCGCGTTTTGAAAAATATATGCGTAAAACGTCGTTTAAAAGATTTCCTATAGTTTTTTTAATTTTTTTTTTTTGTTTTTTTGGAGAAAAAAATCTTCCAATATTATCAAATTCTAAATATGCATTAACTTGTGTAAATTACCATTCTTAAACACCACTCAACATTCGGCACTTTAAATGGAGGATGCGGTAAAATCTTTATATATTTTTGTATAAAATGCCAATCTTAACTTCTAGACGTATTATGGTTTACAATGAAATGAACATGATTTAATCATAAATCTTTAATTTTCCAATTTAACCATAACACAAGAGATAAATTAATTTAATTTCTTTAAAAAATCCATCCTATATATTATACCCACAACATATTTCCATCGATCATATAAAAAATTTACAGGCAAAATAATCTTGTCTCAATTGCCATTTCACACCAAAATAAGTTTTGCTAAAAAAAATCCTTTAACCTAAACCAAGGACGGTAATATATAAAACATAATACATTTGGTACACATCCTCTATATATATGTATAGTAAAAATAATTCTGTTTTATTTTCAATTTCAAGAAAGTAAAATTTAAGATTTTATCGAAGCCATATGGTATATCCATATCAAATCTTAAACCACAAAAACAAAATACGAATAAAGCTCAATAATCAAATTCAATTAGATTAAAGATGATGGAAAATCAATATTTGGATTTTGTTTTTTGGGAATGTAAATAAACTTAACCAGAGACAGATTTTTGATTTGAAAATGTTTCATTCTTTCATTTTCCATATTCACATTAAAATCTGTTGAAATTTGTCAGGTTTTGTTTAGCTCGACCCAACACTTTAATGAGAACCTGGTTCGAAATTGTATAGATTTTACATTTCCCTATACCCATCAATGAAACACAATAAAAATTAATTTTGTGTTACAATAATAAACAACAATCAAACCGTTTTCCGCCTCATGCAAAGCAGCCATTTTGTCATGTAGAGTATTTTTCTTATATACATCATATCATAAAAATTTAATCTAAAATGAAAAACACATAATACATATAAAACATGTATACTTGAACATTCACACACACACACACACACACACACACAAATCCATATACAAAATAAAATGTTGGAAAATTTATATTTCAAGGTTACCGGAAATTAAGTCTAACTTAAATTAAATTAAAAATGAAAATCTGTATTTTGTTGTTCGCAATGCCATCAACATAAAGGAATGAATGATTTTGAATGTTGCGATGTGATTTAGGTAAGAGACATACAAGAAATAAAAATGATTTTTATGTGACTAAAACGTCATCCTTAAATTTTGATATGATAGCTTTAGACACTGATATTTTTTGCAATGGCAATGGCCAAAAAAGAATACCGAGCGAGTGACGCAGGTTAGAGCGGCGGCGCTTGAAGCGGGAAGTACCGACTTCGAATCTCAATAGGGGCAGAATGCAAAAGGGAATTTTTCACACACGATTAAAATATTGCAGACAAATGAAGATTTTAAGATTTGTTTTTCGGTATTGCAGGTAATGTCTGAAGTTTTTAATTGCAAAGTAAATTGGCATCATATATTCTTATTCGCTTTTTCATTTTTACGATACATAATAACTCTAACAAGAGCATCATTAAACAAATACCAGGAAACAGTGGCATACTTGAATTGTGAGTATTTAATCGTAATATAGAGCTTTAATCGTAACTAGATCATATCTTTCGTTAGTCAACTGTTTAATGAAGCCAAAAATAATCAGCTATCCAAAACAAAGGCCAACAAGCTAAATAAAAGACCAACTCGTTGTAATGCCATTTTATATTGACTTTTTATTTGATACTCATACTGATGTTTAGTTAAAGATAGTTAAACACACATGAAGCACCAAACTGTAGATACCATTGTTTCCTTTATAAGTGGACTGTATTGTTTTATGCACTCACAAATCACTTTACAAGTATACATCTTGGGTTAATTAAAATGGTTTTAGAATATAATTTTGTCAATTTCGATCTATAATCTTTATTCTTAATTTCTGGAAACTATTTATGCTTAATATGCCTTTTGTATAAGCTACGAATTAACCAGTTTTTTTTTGTTGATCAATTTCATTACATGGTGTAATTTTTTTATTGGCCTAAATCCACGGGTAATTTGAATTGTAGTTAAAACTCGACTCTTTTGAACATCACATTATGGTAACTTTACCTCTATAAACTTTACAATAGGTGGCAATCCAATTCATTATCATTAAATACTATAGTTGCTTTCCAATCGACCAACCGTAAGCACTTGCAAGTACTTAACTTGTACAACAATATTCCGCCCGCCTTGAATATGAATCAACTCACGCTTTGTGGGTAGCTTTAGATGTCCAGCTTGCGTTTTTATAGTGACAACTCTCACTACTCGACCGGTTCCGGGATGTATTTTTTCTTCCAGGCCGATCAACCATCTTGCAGGTGCTATATTGTCCTCACGTGTAAATAAAATATTGTCCAGTGCGATTGTTTGACCCTTTGTATGCCATTTCGTTTTGGTGCAAAGATGAGAGGTATTCAAATTTCCATCTATTGCTGAAGTGTTGTAGTTTGCTTTGTAATTGTTACCATTTAAATAGTGTTGAAAGTTTAACTTCTAGTAAATTTGGTTTTGGTATCTGCACTAGTGGGCATCTGACTAAGAAGTTCCCTTGTGTAAGTGCATCTACTTGGTTTTTTGACAGAACGTATTCTGTGGCCAGAATGGCCTGGAATTTAGTACCACTTCTATTTGTATGACTATGGTACTTAGCTTCTCATATTCGTAAATACCATTTTCCCATAATCCTCTTGAGAGGAAAGTTCACCAAATTATCATGCTGCGCTAGGAATTAAATGCCACCTTAAGCTTTTAGGAGCGAGAAAAGAAATTATTTGGTTAGAATTAGTTTTTAAATATTCGTTGATTCAAAACATTATAGGCGGCCACGAAGTGGGACCCATTATCAAAATAGAGATTGGTGCACAATCCTCTGCGTGAAACAAAACATTGAAATGATGTGATAAAGTTGCTTGCTATTAGTTTGGATACAACTTCGATTTGAACTGCCTTTGTACTCATGCATATGAACATGGCTATATATGTTTTCCATAATTTGGTTTAACCACGTCTCTAATTATTCAGCGGCTGTTGATCAGGAAATACCTTTGATGGAGAATATTCATTAATAAAGATGTGCCAGCGTGGTGGTGCTAGGTATGAATGTTTTTTAAAAGCAATATAGTCAACACGCATTTTGGTAATATGAGTAGATGTTTTAGTTCATAAGCTGCTAGTGAGTTTTCTAGGCAACCTCCGACTCTAAAATGTCCATCGTCATCAAAAAAATGAGTTGATAATTTATTGGTTTTTGGTATTGGCTTCCTTGTTTTTCTCAGATGAATCTCAGATGAAAATTTATCAAGTTAAATCCATTTGATAATTGTAGAACGACTAAGGTGTATTTCATTGATGGTGTGTAATTTATTCTGACATTGTGAGCTGCTTCCTGGTTTTATTTAATAAACATATCTGTGTACCCATTCAAGAAAATTTTTTTCAAACGATGAAATTCTGGTTACAAGATGATTTAAAATGCTAAAACTTTCAATTTTTGATGTAATTGCGGGTAACACTGTGGAGTTTTTTACTTCCATTATTGATTCTTCAAATTTTAATTTAGATTGCTGGGGCCATTGAGATACATTCTGGCTCAACCGTAGGGGTCCGTCCCGCTATAAATTGAAATGTACTAGCTTTGAGGACATTATACCTCGCGATGCACAATCCGCTGGGTTTGTCGGTGAACATATTTTCAATGCTACCGAGAATATGCAGATAGTATGTCTGATGTGCGGTTTGCTATAAAGGTTGCCCATCTCCTGGGTGAAGACGACAGCCAACTCAAGACGATTATAGAGTCCTTCAACATAGCAACCTTGATGTCTGGTAACTTCATTGCATCCCTGACCTTATTAGTTTTGTTAAAAGATTAGCACATCACGTTTTGTCCCATTATTGCAGTTTATTGATAATACCTTAAACTGGAATGAATCCATTGCAGGATTTCATTGTATTTCACGCAGCTTGAGACTAGTATTTGATACTCCGTATTTATGTTAAATGGTAGCTATTCTTTGTTGTCTATAATAATATCTGCTAATATTTCAGTAAGATTAGATCTCAAAGTAAACCCAAATGATTTTAAAACTGATAAGTATAGCTCTCTTAATGTATGCGATCCTCACATAAAATCATCGACATAAAAATCGTGTACAATTTTTCCCCAACTATTGGATTGGTCTCTAGGACCTTATTACCGATTACTTGAAGAATTTTTGTAGCTTAATATGGGGCTGATGCTGTGCCGTTAGCAACTGTTTTGAGACGATAATGCTCAGGTTGTTTAGCTGGATCAGATCGCCATACTGTTCTGTGGTAGTCTCTTTTTTAACACAAAGGTAATTGGTTCGTAGGTAATAGGTCCCACCATGAGTATATCATTTAATGAAACATCGTTTTATGATTTTAATGAAGCGTGAAAAACTACTCTTATCTTCGTTGTTAAACTAGACTCTCGTACTACTCCGTGATGTGGAAGATAATAGACTTCGTCCGGGTGATGTATTTCTGCGGGTGGTATTAATCCCATATGATTCAGGTTTAAAAATTCTTCTATAAATGATTGGCATGTGTTTTTAACTTCAGATTGTTGCTCAAATTTCTTTTCACAGCTTGTAACCTTCGGTACGCTCCGTTAAGAGTGTTTCCTATTAAATGTTTGTTCAATTTAAATGGTAGTTTTACTATTTAAACTGACCCTTTTCAGAACGAAGGATATGTTTGTTGAAATGCTCTTCAAATGATATTATTTCTTCCGTATAATAATTTACTAGTAGATTGGATGATGTAATTTCTTTCAGCTCCCAAAAACGTCTTAACGAGTTTTAGATATCAACTTCGCAATGGAAAAATATGGCGAGGCGTTCCTCTAGTTATTTAAAATGCATTTGATAGAGTATAGAGTATGCATTTGATAGAGTATTTATGTTAAAAGATGTTTTGGAGAGAGCAGCAAAAATGTCAACACCCGCTGTCAATATTACTGAGAAAGTAAACAAACTGCCCCGTGACATCCAAAACCTTATTCAAGAAAAGCGAAGAATAAGGAGGCAATGGCAACAATCTAAATCTCCTTTGTTGAAGTGGAAATTAAACCGCGCTATTAAGACTCTTAAAATTGCGTTAAAGGAAGAGCACAACCAGAGTTTAGAGATCTATTTAAGTGAACTCTCGGCAACCGAAAAGACCAATTACTCTTTATGGAAGGCAACGAAGAATCTAAAAAGGCCAATTAATTCAAATTCACCAATAAGACTGACATGTGGAAAATGGGCAAGAAGCGACGAAGAAAAAGCATTAGCTTTCGCTACTCATCTAAAGGAAGTATTTTCACCTCATCAAGATACTACTAAATTTAAGTTACCCGAACAAACGAATAAAGGTTTGCCCTTTAAGCCAATTAAGTTTAAGTGGAAAAATGTAAGAAATGCAATAAAAGATCATATAAGCCCGAAAAAGGCACCGGGATATGATCTTATTACGGGGAACATGATAAGAGAACTATCCGACAAATGCGTAAAACTGTTAACATTCATCTTCAACGCAATCATGCGAACTGGTTATATACCTCAAAAATGGAAAATTTCCCTTATCACAATGATACCTAAGCCTGGGAAAAAAGAAACAGAAATAACATCATATCGACCAATAAGCATGCTTTCTACAGTATCAAAACTATTCGAAAAAATGATACTAACGAAACTTAAACCAGTATTGGAAGAGCGTCAAGTTATTCCAGACCATCAGTTTGGATTCCGCAATCAACATGGAACAATAGAGCAAGTGCACAGGATTGTAAATATCATCAAACAATCATTTGAGGAAAAGAAGTACTGTTCTGCGGTCTTTCTGGATGTTGCTCAAGCATTTGACAAAGTGTGGCATGACGGGTTAATTTATAAAATTAAAAAGCTACTGCCAAACCAGTTTCACTTAGTTCTGACGAACTATCTTCTTCAAAGACAATATATGGTTAAACAAAATGAATCAACCACTGGCTTACATGATATTAGGGCAGGTGTTCCGCAAGGCAGCGTCCTTGGACCACTCTTGTACTTGTTATACACAGCCGATCTTCCTAGCACTGAAAAAGTAGTAATATCAACATTTGCTGATGATACAGCAATCCTGATGTCACACAAAAACTTCCACACTGCCTCAAAAGAATTACAAAACCATCTGGGCAAAATTGAGGAATGGTTAAAAAGATGGCGAATAAATGTGAATGAACAAAAATCAGCTCACATCACGTTCACCCTAAACAAAAACACTTGCCCACCAGTCAAATTAAACGGTGTAAATATTCCTCAACAAACCAAAGTTAGATACTTAGGTTTACACCTAGACCGAAGGCTAACTTGGAAAAATCATATCGAAGCGAAGCGCAACCAAATGAAAATAACTTTCTCGAAAATGTACTGGCTGATAGGCAAAAAATCAAAATTATCTTTGCGCAACAAAGTTTTGCTATACAAAGCGATAATTATGCCCATTTGGACCTATGGAATTCAGTTGTGGGGATCTACCAGCGCATCTAATCGAGAACTCCTGCAACGAATGCAAGCAAAAATACTTCGAACTATTACAATCGCTCCGTGGTACATTCGAAACAGTAACATACACGACGACCTTGGTATTAAAACCGTTAAAGAAATCATCAGAGAGTTCAGTACGAAATATTACTCAAAATTACAAGTGCATCCCAACAAATTGGCCAGGGATATATTAAAACAACCAAGGTATCGACGACTTAGAAGAGTAGATCCACTTGGACTTGCGACAATTTAATTTAATTTAATTTAATTATGTAATTGAAATAGTTAAGGTTAACACATAAATAAAGAATATATGAGGTCTAATATTTAGTATTAACACTGGTTAAGACTTTAAAAACTATAATAATTTTAGCTTATAAGATTTGAATACTTCTTGTTAGTTTCTTCTTTAGAAAGATTCAAGAATAAAGCCATTGGCACTATTAAAAAAAAAAAAAAAAAAAAAGATAGAGTATGGCTTCAATGTCTAATTACTAAAATGCAGTCACTGAATCTTGAAAGTTCTCTTAATAATGAAATTTAAGACAGTTTATGTACTCAGCAAAACCTATTTAGAGGTATCATTGAGCGCAATCAAACGCTTTTTTTTAATGTTATTAACACTAAAATTATTTTCCTGGCACACCTCGATTCTTACTGAATTCTCTTTAAGTCATTTTCTACGATCGAATTTTCATTATTTTTGTCCAGTAATGTAGTTGGCATTTATCTCCAGTACCATTGTCGACTTGCGAAAGAATGGACAAAAGTTCCAAGTTTGGCTCTTTTCATATAAAAAAGTTTAAAATTATATGTTCCACCCATAATAAACGGAGTTCTCATTAATATGTCCTATTCTCTTAGTTTGTTGGGTTTCGATATTTTAAAAACACGCTGTATCTTATATTTTACTCTATCAAAATCTTAAAAATATATAAGGACTATTTCCTTATGCCCCCATAAGTGGCCTACCTTATGGAGATTAGCATTAATTTGTAAGGGTAGGAGCTCCAAAACCACATCTTAATTGCTTGAAAGAAGCATTCACAATTTATCAATTGACTCAGAGCACACTGAAATAGACGCAAAGGTGTTTTATCGTTATTTTACAAATATTATTTTGGTCACTATTCTTCCAAAATTAAATCTCTAATACCAGCATTTGTTAGAAAACTGCCACTCATTAATGAAATTGGTCAAAAATCAAAATCAATACTAATACAGTAATCTGAGAAAATTGAAACCGGCTTCAAAGGTAATGAATTTTAATTTTAATTTATTAATTTAACTAATAGTTTTTGACCCGCCGTATTGCCATGAAATAAGCCATTAAGGGAGTTATCACTATAGACAATATTTTAATTGCAAAAAAAACACAAAAAGTGGGTTGAATAGTATAAATATACACACATTAGTGTTAGAGAGCATTACCATGACATAAAATAGTTAAACGCTTTTGAAATCTTGATGTTATGCTATTCATTAGCAGTACAGCAAAACAAATGCTTATTCATCTCGGGGTTATCATCTTTGACATCTCGTCTCGTATGTCACAAACGGTATATCATGATCCAATTCCAGGAAACTATTTAAAATCCGTAACTGTTATTAAAATCGGACGTCATTATAGATTTTCTATAGTATATCTATACTGACAATTGCTTATTAAAAAACTCATTCTTAAATGCCAGACAACAAAGAGAGCCTCAGTTATATTTTCCTTTTGGTTTTAGTAGATCTTATTTATAACGATATACAATGAACACAATCATTGAAAATAACGCAAATGAGAGTTCAGCGAACCGATATAAATATGTGCACATATAAACGAACCGAACATTTTACTCAAGAGGGACCAGTAGTGAATATATAAAATTGAATTTTCCTGAAAAACAGTAGTTATATATATATATATATATATATATATATATATATATATATATATATATATATATATATATATATATATATATATATATATATATATATTTGTGAGCATAACTGTAATAGCATATTTCATAATGTAGGGCAAAGTTTTCTGTGGATATCACTAGCTGGAAAATATTGATTTCCTTTCTTAACAGAAAATGTTATGTTGTTTGAAGCTGCTTCAATGATAATATGCTAATTTCATAATGAAAAAATACCCTTTTTTATGCTGGACAATACCAAATAATTTATAATTAAATTAAAATTTTATTGCTTAACTGCGGGAAATAACACATTACTGGAAGGATGAATCATGCTGGTATTTATTTGTGTAGACATTTACCTAGATTCTAAATAAAAAAAGGGTTAAATCGACATCATGTCATCTTTGTCAATAAAAATGGAATTTCATGGAAGTAAAATATATTGTGCATCCCACACGACGGAGGTGTGATGGAAATCACAATATAAATATAAGAAGTAAATTTCCTTTTAGTATGACACTGTAATCAGTGGTAAAATGTTCTGGAGTCGTCTCAAAAATTTGTTTAGTATTCACCGTGCAAAAAGAAAATTTTCAAAATAATATTAATATTAGTAGTAATTAACATTTCATAATATACTTAACAAAACTCAAAATAACATATGTTAAATCAAAGTAAATGCAGCTTCCTTAAAGAAACATTTAAATATATGCCTTAACATTATTTATATATGATTCTTAAAGATCAACTTGCCAAATATTGTAATTGTCAAATATTTAAATTAATTGGACCACTCAGGTTTGTAATGTTTATCATCATGGTAAAAATATTAAACCTCTTTTAATTTACTTCATGCAATAGTTGACAGTGTCGAAAGCATGTTTTTTCAAATGAATCAAATATTTTAAATTATAAATGTTGTAACATTTATAATGTTACAACATTTCCCTTCCATTAGCTGCTGTCATTTGGTTCTCATTCTTAGCAAATATTGGTAGAGATATTTAGAGGTGAAGGAATATTTCGCAAAGTTCTGCTACGAAATAAGTTTCGAATTTTAAGCTGGTGTGTGTAGTAACTTTTATCAATCTCATTATAATATTTTGCAAAGCTACTTTTAATAATGGTATCAAAAAGGATTTTAACTCATTTAAAATTATCATAGATATACATCATAAACTAACATCCAATGACCAATATCAAACCTCGTAGAACTATTAATTACTATGCTAATCTTCTAACGACTTTTATCAGTTCTAATAAAAGTTACTTCGTCTGTCTCACCGATTGCAATGCAGTAAACAAGTCAATTAATCAGCACAAGAATAAAAAATATATTGTCATTGATGGTCCAAGCAACTTGTATGGTATTTGTAATAGAACGATTAATTCAATTGATTTGTAATGTCAATCAATTTGAATTTTTTTAAAATCTAATTTGTAATGATTTTAAAGTTTTGTGTCAAATAAATTTTACATAAATTAGATTTTCGGTAATTATATGACGCATTTGTCGAGAAACATTAAGCTTACAGATGAATGGTGGCACACTGAAGATACTGAGAAGAAATGACAAAATGCAGAGAAGTTCATTATAATTGTGATTGTCTTATGCTAACAGTAGTTTGAATATTGGCTACCTGGAAACTAGACCAATTTTGTTATTACTCACATACCTTTCCTGTCCCTACTCCAAAAAATGTACTAACTATGGCCCGCCATGGTGTCTGGAACTGGGTCGATTTTAATAATTTAACTAGTACCCTGCTTTATCCTTCCAAGTATATGTAAACACGGGTATATAGTGGGGCTGGTCAATTTCGGGAGATACTGCTTAATGCTTGGCCGTACATTCTTAATCAATCAATCAATCAATCAATTGATGGCATAAGCAACTTGTATACCAATTAAATCAGCAACTATATTTGTACAGTTTTATCACACATAATCTAATCTTAGCTTTTACACAGGAGTTTTTTCTGATAAACACAAAATATCCATAACGATTGTACGACATTAAAAGGGTTAGCTCTAAATACCAAAAGCTAACGCCCACAATATCTTCTATCCATTGTATCTAAAACCTTCGAATCGATTGTCAAATAACAATAATGTTGACTTAACTGGAAAA
>CAUVYK010000615.1:17500-36726 GCA_963556175.1 Tipula confusa | reverse complement strand
AAACTAGAAGAAGCCTCTTTTTGGTAGAGTATCTTTGATAAAACAAAAATTTAATTTTTTTTTTTTACGATAAAGCTTTGTTTACCAATAGATAGTGACTCTTTTTGAGAAAAATTTTGAATTTAAAAAAAAAACATTGAACATTTTTTTTTTTATATTATAATTAATACCACATGTAACTAAACTAGAAGAAGCCTCTTTTCGGTAGAGTATCTTTGATAAAAAAAAAATTAAATTTTTTTTTTTACGATAAAGCTTTGTTCACCACTAGATAGTGACTCTTTTTGAGAATAATTTTGAATTTAAAAAAAAAACATTGAAAAGAGCTGTCGATTAAGATATCAAACTTAAAAATCGGTTGATAATCTTTGCCGTTTATTCAACTTTATATGAGCTTCAAAGTAGTTTATAATAAATGTATCCATACCGAAAAACTATTTTTTTAAACCAAATGTTATAATTTTCATAATCAATATTTATGCGTAGTAGCATGGCTTTTGATTAAGATATCAAACTTTTGAATCGGTCAGTAACTTTGACTTTTATGGACTATCGTCCATCAAAAAATAATTTATTTATCAATTAAATTATTTTTTTTTAATTTATAAGCAAAAAAATTAAAATCTTTTTTAATACAATTTATAGACATCAAAAGAGCTGTCGATTAAGATATCAAACTTAAAAATCGGTTGATAATCTTTGCCGTTTATTCAACTTTATATGAGCTTCAAAGTAGTTTATAATAAATGTATCCATACCGAAAAACTATTTTTTTAAACCAAATGTTATAATTTTCATAATCAATATTTATGCGTAGTAGCATGGCTTTTGATTAAGATATCAAACTTTTGAATCGGTCAATAACTTTGACTTTTATGGACTATCGTCCATCAAAAAATAATTTATTTATCAATTAAATTATTTTTTTTTAATTTATAAGCAAAAAGTTTAAAATCTTTTTTAATACAATTTATAGACAACAAAAGAGCTGTCGATTAAGATATCAAACTTAAAAATCGGTTGATAATCTTTGCCGTTTATTCAACTTTATATGAGCTTCAAAGTAGTTTATAATAAATGTATCCATACCGAAAAACTATTTTTTTAAACCAAATGTTATAATTTTCATAATCAATATTTATGCGTAGTAGCATGGCTTTTGATTAAGATATCAAACTTTTGAATCGGTCAATAACTTTGACTTTTATGGACTATCGTCCATCAAAAAATAATTTATTTATCAATTAAATTATTTTTTTTTAATTTATAAGCAAAAAGTTTAAAATCTTTTTTAATACAATTTATAGACAACAAAAGAGCTGTCGATTAAGATATCAAACTTAAAAATCGGTTGATAATCTTTGCCGTTTATTCAACTTTATATGAGCTTCAAAGTAGTTTATAATAAATGTATCCATACCGAAAAACTATTTTTTTAAACCAAATGTTATAATTTTCATAATCAATATTTATGCGTAGTAGCATGGCTTTTGATTAAGATATCAAACTTTTGAATCGGTCAATAACTTTGACTTTTATGGACTATCGTCCATCAAAAAATAATTTATTTATCAATTAAATTATTTTTTTTTAATTTATAAGCAAAAAGTTTAAAATCTTTTTTAATACAATTTATAGACAACAAAAGAGCTGTCGATTAAGATATCAAACTTAAATATCGGTTGATAATCTTTGCCGTTTATTCAACTTTATATGAGCTTCAAAGTAGTTTATAATAAATGTATCCTTACCGAAAAACTATTTTTTTAAACCAAATGTTATAATTTTCATAATCAATATTTATGCGTAGTAGCATGGCTTTTGATTAAGATATCAAACTTTTGAATCGGTCAATAACTTTGACTTTTATGGACTATCGTCCATCAAAAAATAATTTATTTATCAATTAAATTATTTTTTTTTAATTTATAAGCAAAAAGTTTAAAATCTTTTTTAATACAATTTATAGACAACAAAAGAGCTGTCGATTAAGATATCAAACTTAAAAATCGGTTGATAATCTTTGCCGTTTATTCAACTTTATATGAGCTTCAAAGTAGTTTATAATAAATGTATCCTTACCGAAAAACTATTTTTTTAAACCAAATGTTATCATTTTCATAATTAATATTTATGCGTAGTAGCATGGCTTTTGATTAAGATATCAAAGTTTTGAATCGGTCAGTAACTTTTACTTTTATGGACTATCGTCCATCAAAAAATAATTTATTTATCAATTAATTTATTTTTTTTTAATTTGTAAGCAAAAAGTTTAAAATCTTTTTTAATACAATTTATAGACAACAAAAGAGCTGTCGATTAAGATATCAAACTTAAACATCGGTTGATAATCTTTGCCGTTTATTCAACTTTATATGAGCTTCAAAGTAGTTTATAATAAATGTATCCATACCGAAAAACTATTTTTTTAAACCAAATGTTATAATTTTCATAATCAATATTTATGCGTAGTAGCATGGCTTTTGATTAAGATATCAAACTTTTGAATCGGTCAGTAACTTTGACTTTTATGGACTATCGTCCATCAAAAAATAATTTATTTATCAATTAAATTATTTTTTTTTAATTTATAAGCAAAAAAATTAAAATCTTTTTTAATACAATTTATAGACATCAAAAGAGCTGTCGATTAAGATATCAAACTTAAAAATCGGTTGATAATCTTTGCCGTTTATTCAACTTTATATGAGCTTCAAAGTAGTTTATAATAAATGTATCCATACCGAAAAACTATTTTTTTAAACCAAATGTTATAATTTTCATAATCAATATTTATGCGTAGTAGCATGGCTTTTGATTAAGATATCAAACTTTTGAATCGGTCAATAACTTTGACTTTTATGGACTATCGTCCATCAAAAAATAATTTATTTATCAATTAAATTATTTTTTTTTAATTTATAAGCAAAAAAATTAAAATCTTTTTTAATACAATTTATAGACAACAAAAGAGCTGTCGATTAAGATATCAAACTTAAAAATCGGTTGATAATCTTTGCCGTTTATTCAACTTTATATGAGCTTCAAAGTAGTTTATAATAAATGTATCCATACCGAAAAACTATTTTTTTAAACCAAATGTTATAATTTTCATAATCAATATTTATGCGTAGTAGCATGGCTTTTGATTAAGATATCAAACTTTTGAATCGGTCAATAACTTTGACTTTTATGGACTATCGTCCATCAAAAAATAATTTATTTATCAATTAAATTATTTTTTTTTAATTTATAAGCAAAAAGTTTAAAATCTTTTTTAATACAATTTATAGACAACAAAAGAGCTGTCGATTAAGATATCAAACTTAAATATCGGTTGATAATCTTTGCCGTTTATTCAACTTTATATGAGCTTCAAAGTAGTTTATAATAAATGTATCCTTACCGAAAAACTATTTTTTTAAACCAAATGTTATAATTTTCATAATCAATATTTATGCGTAGTAGCATGGCTTTTGATTAAGATATCAAACTTTTGAATCGGTCAATAACTTTGACTTTTATGGACTATCGTTCATCAAAAAATAATTTATTTATCAATTAAATTATTTTTTTTTAATTTATAAGCAAAAAAATTAAAATCTTTTTTAATACAATTTATAGACAACAAAAGAGCTGTCGATTAAGATATCAAACTTAAAAATCGGTTGATAATCTTTGCCGTTTATTCAACTTTATATGAGCTTCAAAGTAGTTTATAATAAATGTATCCATACCGAAAAACTATTTTTTTAAACCAAATGTTATAATTTTCATAATCAATATTTATGCGTAGTAGCATGGCTTTTGATTAAGATATCAAACTTTTGAATCGGTCAATAACTTTGACTTTTATGGACTATCGTCCATCAAAAAATAATTTATTTATCAATTAAATTATTTTTTTTTAATTTATAAGCAAAAAGTTTAAAATCTTTTTTAATACAATTTATAGACAACAAAAGAGCTGTCGATTAAGATATCAAACTTAAAAATCGGTTGATAATCTTTGCCGTTTATTCAACTTTATATGAGCTTCAAAGTAGTTTATAATAAATGTATCCATACCGAAAAACTATTTTTTTAAACCAAATGTTATAATTTTCATAATCAATATTTATGCGTAGTAGCATGGGTTTTGATTAAGATATCAAACTTTTGAATCGGTCAATAACTTTGACTTTTATGGACTATCGTCCATCAAAAAATAATTTATTTATCAATTAAATTATTTTTTTTTAATTTATAAGCAAAAAGTTTAAAATCTTTTTTAATACAATTTATAGACAACAAAAGAGCTGTCGATTAAGATATCAAACTTAAAAATCGGTTGATAATCTTTGCCGTTTATTCAACTTTATATGAGCTTCAAAGTAGTTTATAATAAATGTATCCATACCGAAAAACTATTTTTTTAAACCAAATGTTATAATTTTCATAATCAATATTTATGCGTAGTAGCATGGCTTTTGATTAAGATATCAAACTTTTGAATCGGTCAATAACTTTGACTTTTATGGACTATCGTCCATCAAAAAATAATTTATTTATCAATTAAATTATTTTTTTTTAATTTATAAGCAAAAAACTATTTTTTTAAACCAAATGTTATAATTTTCATAATCAATATTTATGCGTAGTAGCATGGCTTTTGATTAAGATATCAAACTTTTGAATCGGTCAATAACTTTGACTTTTATGGACTATCGTCCATCAAAAAATAATTTATTTATCAATTAAATTATTTTTTTTTAATTTATAAGCAAAAAGTTTAAAATCTTTTTTAATACAATTTATAGACAACAAAAGAGCTGTCGATTAAGATATCAAACTTAAAAATCGGTTGATAATCTTTGCCGTTTATTCAACTTTATATGAGCTTCAAAGTAGTTTATAATAAATGTATCCATACCGAAAAACTTTTTTTTAAACCAAATGTTATAATTTTCATAATCAATATTTATGCGTAGTAGCATGGCTTTTGATTAAGATATCAAACTTTTGAATCGGTCAATAACTTTGACTTTTATGGACTATCGTCCATCAAAAAATAATTTATTTATCAATTAAATTATTTTTTTTTAATTTATAAGCAAAAAGTTTAAAATCTTTTTTAATACAATTTATAGACAACAAAAGAGCTGTCGATTAAGATATCAAACTTAAAAATCGGTTGATAATCTTTGCCGTTTATTCAACTTTATATGAGCTTCAAAGTAGTTTATAATAAATGTATCCATACCGAAAAACTATTTTTTTAAACCAAATGTTATAATTTTCATAATCAATATTTATGCGTAGTAGCATGGCTTTTGATTAAGATATCAAACTTTTGAATCGGTCAATAACTTTGACTTTTATGGACTATCGTCCATCAAAAAATAATTTATTTATCAATTAAATTATTTTTTTTTAATTTATAAGCAAAAAAATTAAAATCTTTTTTAATACAATTTATAGACAACAAAAGAGCTGTCGATTAAGATATCAAACTTAAAAATCGGTTGATAATCTTTGCCGTTTATTCAACTTTATATGAGCTTCAAAGTAGTTTATAATAAATGTATCCATACCGAAAAACTATTTTTTTAAACCAAATGTTATAATTTTCATAATCAATATTTATGCGTAGTAGCATGGCTTTTGATTAAGATATCAAACTTTTGAATCGGTCAATAACTTTGACTTTTATGGACTATCGTCCATCAAAAAATAATTTATTTATCAATTAAATTATTTTTTTTTAATTTATAAGCAAAAAGTTTAAAATCTTTTTTAATACAATTTATAGACAACAAAAGAGCTGTCGATTAAGATATCAAACTTAAAAATCGGTTGATAATCTTTGCCGTTTATTCAACTTTATATGAGCTTCAAAGTAGTTTATAATAAATGTACCCATACCGAAAAACTATTTTTTTAAACCAAATGTTATAATTTTCATAATCAATATTTATGCGTAGTAGCATGGCTTTTGATTAAGATATCAAACTTTTGAATCGGTCAGTAACTTTGACTTTTATGGACTATCGTCCATCAAAAAATAATTTATTTATCAATTAAATTATTTTTTTTTAATTTATAAGCAAAAAAATTAAAATCTTTTTTAATACAATTTATAGACAACAAAAGAGCTGTCGATTAAGATATCAAACTTAAAAATCGGTTGATAATCTTTGCCGTTTATTCAACTTTATATGAGCTTCAAAGTAGTTTATAATAAATGTATCCATACCGAAAAACTATTTTTTTAAACCAAATGTTATAATTTTCATAATCAATATTTATGCGTAGTAGCATGGCTTTTGATTAAGATATCAAACTTTTGAATCGGTCAGTAACTTTGACTTTTATGGACTATCGTCCATCAAAAAATAATTTATTTATCAATTAAATTATTTTTTTTTAATTTATAAGCAAAAAAATTAAAATCTTTTTTAATACAATTTATAGACAACAAAAGAGCTGTCGATTAAGATATCAAACTTAAAAATCGGTTGATAATCTTTGCCGTTTATTCAACTTTATATGAGCTTCAAAGTAGTTTATAATAAATGTATCCATACCGAAAAACTATTTTTTTAAACCAAATGTTATAATTTTCATAATCAATATTTATGCGTAGTAGCATGGCTTTTGATTAAGATATCAAACTTTTGAATCGGTCAATAACTTTGACTTTTATGGACTATCGTCCATCAAAAAATAATTTATTTATCAATTAAATTATTTTTTTTTAATTTATAAGCAAAAAGTTTAAAATCTTTTTTAATACAATTTATAGACAACAAAAGAGCTGTCGATTAAGATATCAAACTTAAAAATCGGTTGATAATCTTTGCCGTTTATTCAACTTTATATGAGCTTCAAAGTAGTTTATAATAAATGTATCCATACCGAAAAACTATTTTTTTAAACCAAATGTTATAATTTTCATAATCAATATTTATGCGTAGTAGCATGGCTTTTGATTAAGATATCAAACTTTTGAATCGGTCAATAACTTTGACTTTTATGGACTATCGTCCATCAAAAAATAATTTATTTATCAATTAAATTATTTTTTTTTAATTTATAAGCAAAAAGTTTAAAATCTTTTTTAATACAATTTATAGACAACAAAAGAGCTGTCGATTAAGATATCAAACTTAAAAATCGGTTGATAATCTTTGCCGTTTATTCAACTTTATATGAGCTTCAAAGTAGTTTATAATAAATGTATCCATACCGAAAAACTATTTTTTTAAACCAAATGTTATAATTTTCATAATCAATATTTATGCGTAGTAGCATGGCTTTTGATTAAGATATCAAACTTTTGAATCGGTCAATAACTTTGACTTTTATGGACTATCGTCCATCAAAAAATAATTTATTTATCAATTAAATTATTTTTTTTTAATTTATAAGCAAAAAAATTAAAATCTTTTTTAATACAATTTATAGACAACAAAAGAGCTGTCGATTAAGATATCAAACTTAAAAATCGGTTGATAATCTTTGCCGTTTATTCAACTTTATATGAGCTTCAAAGTAGTTTATAATAAATGTATCCATACCGAAAAACTATTTTTTTAAACCAAATGTTATAATTTTCATAATCAATATTTATGCGTAGTAGCATGGCTTTTGATTAAGATATCAAACTTTTGAATCGGTCAATAACTTTGACTTTTATGGACTATCGTCCATCAAAAAATAATTTATTTATCAATTAAATTATTTTTTTTTAATTTATAAGCAAAAAGTTTAAAATCTTTTTTAATACAATTTATAGACAACAAAAGAGCTGTCGATTAAGATATCAAACTTAAAAATCGGTTGATAATCTTTGCCGTTTATTCAACTTTATATGAGCTTCAAATTAGTTTATAATAAATGTACCCATACCGAAAAACTATTTTTTTAAACCAAATGTTATAATTTTCATAATCAATATTTATGCGTAGTAGCATGGCTTTTGATTAAGATATCAAACTTTTGAATCGGTCAGTAACTTTGACTTTTATGGACTATCGTCCATCAAAAAATAATTTATTTATCAATTAAATTATTTTTTTTTAATTTATAAGCAAAAAAATTAAAATCTTTTTTAATACAATTTATAGACAACAAAAGAGCTGTCGATTAAGATATCAAACTTAAAAATCGGTTGATAATCTTTGCCGTTTATTCAACTTTATATGAGCTTCAAAGTAGTTTATAATAAATGTATCCATACCGAAAAACTATTTTTTTAAACCAAATGTTATAATTTTCATAATCAATATTTATGCGTAGTAGCATGGCTTTTGATTAAGATATCAAACTTTTGAATCGGTCAGTAACTTTGACTTTTATGGACTATCGTCCATCAAAAAATAATTTATTTATCAATTAAATTATTTTTTTTTAATTTATAAGCAAAAAGTTTAAAATCTTTTTTAATACAATTTATAGACAACAAAAGAGCTGTCGATTAAGATATCAAACTTAAAAATCGGTTGATAATCTTTGCCGTTTATTCAACTTTATATGAGCTTCAAAGTAGTTTATAATAAATGTATCCATACCGAAAAACTATTTTTTTAAACCAAATGTTATAATTTTCATAATCAATATTTATGCGTAGTAGCATGGCTTTTGATTAAGATATCAAACTTTTGAATCGGTCAGTAACTTTGACTTTTATGGACTATCGTCCATCAAAAAATAATTTATTTATCAATTAAATTATTTTTTTTTAATTTATAAGCAAAAAAATTAAAATCTTTTTTAATACAATTTATAGACAACAAAAGAGCTGTCGATTAAGATATCAAACTTAAAAATCGGTTGATAATCTTTGCCGTTTATTCAACTTTATATGAGCTTCAAAGTAGTTTATAATAAATGTATCCATACCGAAAAACTATTTTTTTAAACCAAATGTTATAATTTTCATAATCAATATTTATGCGTAGTAGCATGGCTTTTGATTAAGATATCAAACTTTTGAATCGGTCAGTAACTTTGACTTTTATGGACTATCGTCCATCAAAAAATAATTTATTTATCAATTAAATTATTTTTTTTTAATTTATAAGCAAAAAGTTTAAAATATTTTTTAATACAATTTATAGACAACAAAAGAGCTGTCGATTAAGATATCAAACTTAAACATCGGTTGATAATCTTTGCCGTTTATTCAACTTTATATGAGCTTCAAAGTAGTTTATAATAAATGTATCCATACCGAAAAACTATTTTTTTAAACCAAATGTTATAATTTTCATAATCAATATTTATGCGTAGTAGCATGGCTTTTGATTAAGATATCAAACTTTTGAATCGGTCAATAACTTTGACTTTTATGGACTATCGTCCATCAAAAAATAATTTATTTATCAATTAAATTATTTTTTTTTAATTTATAAGCAAAAAAATTAAAATCTTTTTTAATACAATTTATAGACAACAAAAGAGCTGTCGATTAAGATATCAAACTTAAAAATCGGTTGATAATCTTTGCCGTTTATTCAACTTTATATGAGCTTCAAAGTAGTTTATAATAAATGTATCCTTACCGAAAAATTATTTTTTAAAACCAAATGTTATAATTTTTATAATCAATATTTATGCGTAGTAGCATGGCTTTTGATTGAGATATCAAACTTTTGAATCGGTCAGTAACTTTGACTTTTATGGACTATCGTCCATCAAAAAATAATTTATTTATCAATTAAATTATTTTTTTTTAATTTTTAAGCAAAAAACTATTTTTTTAAACCAAATGTTATAATTTTCATAATCAATATTTATGCGTAGTAGCATGGCTTTTGATTAAGATATCAAACTTTTGAATCGGTCAATAACTTTGACTTTTATGGACTATCGTCCATCAAAAAATAATTTATTTATCAATTAAATTATTTTTTTTTCATTTATAAGCAAAAAGTTTAAAATCTTTTTTAATACAATTTATAGACATCAAAAGAGCTGTCGATTAAGATATCAAACTTAAAAATCGGTTGATAATCTTTGCCGTTTATTCAACTTTATATGAGCTTCAAAGTAGTTTATAATAAATGTATCCATATCGAAAAACTATTTTTTTAAACTAAATGTTATAATTTTTATAATCAATATTTATGCGTAGTAGCATGGCTTTTGATTAAGATATCAAACTTTTGAATCGGTCAGTAACTTTGACTTTTATGGACTATCGTCCATCAAAAAATAATTTATTTATCAATTAAATTTTTTTTTTTTAATTTATAAGCAAAAAAATTAAAATCTTTTTTAATACAATTTATAGACAACAAAAGAGCTGTCGATTAAGATATCAAACTTAAAAATCGGTTGATAATCTATGCCGTTTATTCAACTTTATATGAGCTTCAAAGTAGTTTATAATAAATGTATCCATACCGAAAAACTATTTTTTTAAACCAAATGTTATAATTTTCATAATCAATATTTATGCGTAGTAGCATGGCTTTTGATTAAGATATCAAACTTTTGAATCGGTCAATAACTTTGACTTTTATGGACTATCGTCCATCAAAAAATAATTTATTTATCAATTAAATTATTTTTTTTTAATTTATAAGCAAAAAACTATTTTTTTAAACCAAATGTTATAATTTTCATAATCAATATTTATGCGTAGTAGCATGGCTTTTGATTAAGATATCAAACTTTTGAATCGGTCAATAACTTTGACTTTTATGGACTATCGTCCATCAAAAAATAATTTATTTATCAATTAAATTATTTTTTTTTAATTTATAAGCAAAAAGTTTAAAATCTTTTTTAATACAATTTATAGACAACAAAAGAGCTGTCGATTAAGATATCAAACTTAAAAATCGGTTGATAATCTTTGCCGTTTATTCAACTTTATATGAGCTTCAAAGTAGTTTATAATAAATGTATCCATACCGAAAAACAATTTTTTTTAACCCAATGTTATAATTTTCATAATCAATATTTATGCGTAGTAGCATGGCTTTTGATTAAGATATCAAACTTTTGAATCGGTCAATAACTTTGACTTTTATGGACTATCGTCCATCAAAAAATAATTTATTTATCAATTAAATTATTTTTTTTTAATTTATAAGCAAAAAGTTTAAAATCTTTTTTAATACAATTTATAGACAACAAAAGAGCTGTCGATTAAGATATCAAACTTAAATATCGGTTGATAATCTTTGCCGTTTATTCAACTTTATATGAGCTTCAAAGTAGTTTATAATAAATGTATCCTTACCGAAAAACTATTTTTTTAAACCAAATGTTATAATTTTCATAATCAATATTTATGCGTAGTAGCATGGCTTTTGATTAAGATATCAAACTTTTGAATCGGTCAATAACTTTGACTTTTATGGACTATCGTCCATCAAAAAATAATTTATTTATCAATTAAATTATTTTTTTTTAATTTATAAGCAAAAAGTTTAAAATCTTTTTTAATACAATTTATAGACAACAAAAGAGCTGTCGATTAAGATATCAAACTTAAAAATCGGTTGATAATCTTTGCCGTTTATTCAACTTTATATGAGCTTCAAAGTAGTTTATAATAAATGTATCCTTACCGAAAAACTATTTTTTTAAACCAAATGTTATCATTTTCATAATTAATATTTATGCGTAGTAGCATGGCTTTTGATTAAGATATCAAAGTTTTGAATCGGTCAGTAACTTTGACTTTTATGGACTATAGTCAAAGTTATTGATAATCAAAAGCCATGCTACTACGCATAAATATTGATTATGAAAATTATAACATTTGGTTTAAAAAAATAGTTTTTCGGTATGGATACATTTATTATAAACTACTTTGAAGCTCATATAAAGTTGAATAAACGGCAAAGATTATCAACCGATTTTTAAGTTTGATATCTTAATCGACAGCTCTTTTGTTGTCTATAAATTGTATTAAAAAAGATTTTAAACTTTTTGCTTATAAATTAAAAAAAAATAATTTAATTGATAAATAAATTATTTTTTGATGGACGATAGTCCATAAAAGTCAAAGTTATTGACCGATTCAAAAGTTTGATATCTTAATCAAAAGCCATGCTACTACGCATAAATATTGATTATGAAAATTATAACATTTGGTTTAAAAAAATAGTTTTTTGCTTATAAATTAAAAAAAAATAATTTAATTGATAAATAAATTATTTTTTGATGGACGATAGTCCATAAAAGTCAAAGTTACTGACCGATTCAAAAGTTTGATATCTTAATCAAAAGCCATGCTACTACGCATAAATATTGATTATAAAAATTATAACATTTAGTTTAAAAAAATAGTTTTTCGATATGGATACATTTATTATAAACTACTTTGAAGCTCATATAAAGTTGAATAAACGGCAAAGATTATCAACCGATGTTTAAGTTTGATATCTTAATCGACAGCTCTTTTGTTGTCTATAAATTGTATTAAAAAAGATTTTAAACTTTTTGCTTACAAATTAAAAAAAAATAAATTAATTGATAAATAAATTATTTTTTGATGGACGATAGTCCATAAAAGTAAAAGTTACTGACCGATTCAAAACTTTGATATCTTAATCAAAAGCCATGCTACTACGCATAAATATTAATTATGAAAATGATAACATTTGGTTTAAAAAAATAGTTTTTCGGTAAGGATACATTTATTATAAACTACTTTGAAGCTCATATAAAGTTGAATAAACGGCAAAGATTATCAACCGATTTTTAAGTTTGATATCTTAATCGACAGCTCTTTTGTTGTCTATAAATTGTATTAAAAAAGATTTTAAACTTTTTGCTTATAAATTAAAAAAAAATAATTTAATTGATAAATAAATTATTTTTTGATGGACGATAGTCCATAAAAGTCAAAGTTATTGACCGATTCAAAAGTTTGATATCTTAATCAAAAGCCATGCTACTACGCATAAATATTGATTATGAAAATTATAACATTTGGTTTAAAAAAATAGTTTTTCGGTATGGATACATTTATTATAAACTACTTTGAAGCTCATATAAAGTTGAATAAACGGCAAAGATTATCAACCGATTTTTAAGTTTGATATCTTAATCGACAGCTCTTTTGTTGTCTATAAATTGTATTAAAAAAGATTTTAAACTTTTTGCTTATAAATTAAAAAAAAATAATTTAATTGATAAATAAATTATTTTTTGATGGACGATAGTCCATAAAAGTCAAAGTTATTGACCGATTCAAAAGTTTGATATCTTAATCAAAAGCCATGCTACTACGCATAAATATTGATTATGAAAATTATAACATTTGGTTTAAAAAAATAGTTTTTCGGTATGGATACATTTATTATAAACTACTTTGAAGCTCATATAAAGTTGAATAAACGGCAAAGATTATCAACCGATTTTTAAGTTTGATATCTTAATCGACAGCTCTTTTGTTGTCTATAAATTGTATTAAAAAAGATTTTAATTTTTTTGCTTATAAATTAAAAAAAAATAATTTAATTGATAAATAAATTATTTTTTGATGGACGATAGTCCATAAAAGTCAAAGTTATTGACCGATTCAAAAGTTTGATATCTTAATCAAAAGCCATGCTACTACGCATAAATATTGATTATGAAAATTATAACATTTGGTTTAAAAAAATAGTTTTTCGGTATGGATACATTTATTATAAACTACTTTGAAGCTCATATAAAGTTGAATAAACGGCAAAGATTATCAACCGATTTTTAAGTTTGATATCTTAATCGACAGCTCTTTTGTTGTCTATAAATTGTATTAAAAAAGATTTTAAGATTTTTGCTTATAAATTAAAAAAAAATAATTTAATTGATAAATAAATTATTTTTTGATGGACGATAGTCCATAAAAGTAAAAGTTACTGACCGATTCAAAACTTTGATATCTTAATCAAAAGCCATGCTACTACGCATAAATATTGATTATGAAAATTATAACATTTGGTTTAAAAAAATAGTTTTTCGGTAAGGATACATTTATTATAAACTACTTTGAAGCTCATATAAAGTTGAATAAACGGCAAAGATTATCAACCGATTTTTAAGTTTGATATCTTAATCGACAGCTCTTTTGTTGTCTATAAATTGTATTAAAAAAGATTTTAATTTTTTTGCTTATAAATTAAAAAAAAATAATTTAATTGATAAATAAATTATTTTTTGATCGACGATAGTCCATAAAAGTCAAAGTTATTGACCGATTCAAAAGTTTGATATCTTAATCAAAAGCCATGCTACTACGCATAAATATTGATTATGAAAATTATAACATTTGGTTTAAAAAAATAGTTTTTCGGTATGGATACATTTATTATAAACTACTTTGAAGCTCATATAAAGTTGAATAAACGGCAAAGATTATCAACCGATTTTTAAGTTTGATATCTTAATCGACAGCTCTTTTGTTGTCTATAAATTGTATTAAAAAAGATTTTAAACTTTTTGCTTATAAATTAAAAAAAAATAATTTAATTGATAAATAAATTATTTTTTGATGGACGATAGTCCATAAAAGTCAAAGTTATTGACCGATTCAAAAGTTTGATATCTTAATCAAAAGCCATGCTACTACGCATAAATATTGATTATGAAAATTATAACATTTGGTTTAAAAAAATAGTTTTTTGCTTATAAATTAAAAAAAAATAATTTAATTGATAAATAAATTATTTTTTGATGGACGATAGTCCATAAAAGTCAAAGTTATTGACCGATTCAAAAGTTTGATATCTTAATCAAAAGCCATGCTACTACGCATAAATATTGATTATGAAAATTATAACATTTGGTTTAAAAAAATAGTTTTTCGGTATGGATACATTTATTATAAACTACTTTGAAGCTCATATAAAGTTGAATAAACGGCATAGATTATCAACCGATTTTTAAGTTTGATATCTTAATCGACAGCTCTTTTGTTGTCTATAAATTGTATTAAAAAAGATTTTAATTTTTTTGCTTATAAATTAAAAAAAAAAAATTTAATTGATAAATAAATTATTTTTTGATGGACGATAGTCCATAAAAGTCAAAGTTACTGACCGATTCAAAAGTTTGATATCTTAATCAAAAGCCATGCTACTACGCATAAATATTGATTATAAAAATTATAACATTTAGTTTAAAAAAATAGTTTTTCGATATGGATACATTTATTATAAACTACTTTGAAGCTCATATAAAGTTGAATAAACGGCAAAGATTATCAACCGATTTTTAAGTTTGATATCTTAATCGACAGCTCTTTTGATGTCTATAAATTGTATTAAAAAAGATTTTAAACTTTTTGCTTATAAATGAAAAAAAAATAATTTAATTGATAAATAAATTATTTTTTGATGGACGATAGTCCATAAAAGTCAAAGTTATTGACCGATTCAAAAGTTTGATATCTTAATCAAAAGCCATGCTACTACGCATAAATATTGATTATGAAAATTATAACATTTGGTTTAAAAAAATAGTTTTTTGCTTAAAAATTAAAAAAAAATAATTTAATTGATAAATAAATTATTTTTTGATGGACGATAGTCCATAAAAGTCAAAGTTACTGACCGATTCAAAAGTTTGATATCTTAATCAAAAGCCATGCTACTACGCATAAATATTGATTATAAAAATTATAACATTTAGTTTAAAAAAATAGTTTTTCGATATGGATACATTTATTATAAACTACTTTGAAGCTCATATAAAGTTGAATAAACGGCAAAGATTATCAACCGATGTTTAAGTTTGATATCTTAATCGACAGCTCTTTTGTTGTCTATAAATTGTATTAAAAAAGATTTTAAACTTTTTGCTTACAAATTAAAAAAAAATAAATTAATTGATAAATAAATTATTTTTTGATGGACGATAGTCCATAAAAGTAAAAGTTACTGACCGATTCAAAACTTTGATATCTTAATCAAAAGCCATGCTACTACGCATAAATATTAATTATGAAAATGATAACATTTGGTTTAAAAAAATAGTTTTTCGGTAAGGATACATTTATTATAAACTACTTTGAAGCTCATATAAAGTTGAATAAACGGCAAAGATTATCAACCGATTTTTAAGTTTGATATCTTAATCGACAGCTCTTTTGTTGTCTATAAATTGTATTAAAAAAGATTTTAAACTTTTTGCTTATAAATTAAAAAAAAATAATTTAATTGATAAATAAATTATTTTTTGATGGACGATAGTCCATAAAAGTCAAAGTTATTGACCGATTCAAAAGTTTGATATCTTAATCAAAAGCCATGCTACTACGCATAAATATTGATTATGAAAATTATAACATTTGGTTTAAAAAAATAGTTTTTCGGTAAGGATACATTTATTATAAACTACTTTGAAGCTCATATAAAGTTGAATAAACGGCAAAGATTATCAACCGATATTTAAGTTTGATATCTTAATCGACAGCTCTTTTGTTGTCTATAAATTGTATTAAAAAAGATTTTAAACTTTTTGCTTATAAATTAAAAAAAAATAATTTAATTGATAAATAAATTATTTTTTGATGGACGATAGTCCATAAAAGTCAAAGTTATTGACCGATTCAAAAGTTTGATATCTTAATCAAAAGCCATGCTACTACGCATAAATATTGATTATGAAAATTATAACATTTGGTTTAAAAAAATAGTTTTTCGGTATGGATACATTTATTATAAACTACTTTGAAGCTCATATAAAGTTGAATAAACGGCAAAGATTATCAACCGATTTTTAAGTTTGATATCTTAATCGACAGCTCTTTTGTTGTCTATAAATTGTATTAAAAAAGATTTTAAACTTTTTGCTTATAAATTAAAAAAAAATAATTTAATTGATAAATAAATTATTTTTTGATGGACGATAGTCCATAAAAGTCAAAGTTATTGACCGATTCAAAAGTTTGATATCTTAATCAAAAGCCATGCTACTACGCATAAATATTGATTATGAAAATTATAACATTTGGTTTAAAAAAATAGTTTTTCGGTATGGATACATTTATTATAAACTACTTTGAAGCTCATATAAAGTTGAATAAACGGCAAAGATTATCAACCGATTTTTAAGTTTGATATCTTAATCGACAACTCGTTTGTTGTCTATAAATTGTATTAAAAAAGATTTTAAACTTTTTGCTTATAAATTAAAAAAAAATAATTTAATTGATAAATAAATTATTTTTTGATGGACGATAGTCCATAAAAGTCAAAGTTACTGACCGATTCAAAAGTTTGATATCTCAATCAAAAGCCATGCTACTACGCATAAATATTGATTATAAAAATTATAACATTTGGTTTTAAAAAATAATTTTTCGGTATGGATACATTTATTATAAACTACTTTGAAGCTCATATAAAGTTGAATAAACGGCAAAGATTATCAACCGATTTTTAAGTTTGATATCTTAATCGACAGCTCTTTTGTTGTCTATAAATTGTATTAAAAAAGATTTTAATTTTTTTGCTTATAAATTAAAAAAAAATAATTTAATTGATAAATAAATTATTTTTTGATGGACGATAGTCCATAAAAGTAAAAGTTACTGACCGATTCAAAACTTTGATATCTTAATCAAAAGCCATGCTACTACGCATAAATATTAATTATGAAAATGATAACATTTGGTTTAAAAAAATAGTTTTTCGGTAAGGATACATTTATTATAAACTACTTTGAAGCTCATATAAAGTTGAATAAACGGCAAAGATTATCAACCGATTTTTAAGTTTGATATCTTAATCGACAGCTCTTTTGTTGTCTATAAATTGTATTAAAAAAGATTTTAAACTTTTTGCTTATAAATTAAAAAAAAATAATTTAATTGATAAATAAATTATTTTTTGATGGACGATAGTCCATAAAAGTCAAAGTTATTGACCGATTCAAAAGTTTGATATCTTAATCAAAAGCCATGCTACTACGCATAAATATTGATTATGAAAATTATAACATTTGGTTTAAAAAAATAGTTTTTCGGTAAGGATACATTTATTATAAACTACTTTGAAGCTCATATAAAGTTGAATAAACGGCAAAGATTATCAACCGATATTTAAGTTTGATATCTTAATCGACAGCTCTTTTGTTGTCTATAAATTGTATTAAAAAAGATTTTAAACTTTTTGCTTATAAATTAAAAAAAAAAAATTTAATTGATAAATAAATTATTTTTTGATGGACGATAGTCCATAAAAGTCAAAGTTATTGACCGATTCAAAAGTTTGATATCTTAATCAAAAGCCATGCTACTACGCATAAATATTGATTATGAAAATTATAACATTTGGTTTAAAAAAATAGTTTTTCGGTATGGATACATTTATTATAAACTACTTTGAAGCTCATATAAAGTTGAATAAACGGCAAAGATTATCAACCGATTTTTAAGTTTGATATCTTAATCGACAGCTCTTTTGTTGTCTATAAATTGTATTAAAAAAGATTTTAAACTTTTTGCTTATAAATTAAAAAAAAATAATTTAATTGATAAATAAATTATTTTTTGATGGACGATAGTCCATAAAAGTCAAAGTTATTGACCGATTCAAAAGTTTGATATCTTAATCAAAAGCCATGCTACTACGCATAAATATTGATTATGAAAATTATAACATTTGGTTTAAAAAAATAGTTTTTTGCTTATAAATTAAAAAAAAATAATTTAATTGATAAATAAATTATTTTTTGATGGACGATAGTCCATAAAAGTCAAAGTTACTGACCGATTCAAAAGTTTGATATCTTAATCAAAAGCCATGCTACTACGCATAAATATTGATTATAAAAATTATAACATTTAGTTTAAAAAAATAGTTTTTCGATATTGATACATTTATTATAAACTACTTTGAAGCTCATATAAAGTTGAATAAACGGCAAAGATTATCAACCGATATTTAAGTTTGATATCTTAATCGACAGCTCTTTTGTTGTCTATAAATTGTATTAAAAAAAGATTTTAAACTTTTTGCTTATAAATTAAAAAAAAATAATTTAATTGATAAATAAATTATTTTTTGATGGACGATAGTCCATAAAAGTAAAAGTTACTGACCGATTCAAAAGTTTGATATCTCAATCAAAAGCCATGCTACTACGCATGAATATTAATTATGAAAATTATAACATTTGGTTAAAAAAAATAGTTTTTCGGTATGGATACATTTATTATAAACTACTTTGAAGCTCATATAAAGTTGAATAAACGGCAAAGATTATCAACCGATTTTTAAGTTTGATATCTTAAT
>CAUVYK010000615.1:0-12500 GCA_963556175.1 Tipula confusa | reverse complement strand
TACCACATGTAATTACACTAGAAGAAGCCTCTTTTTGGTAAAGTATCTTTGATAAAAAAAAAATATAATTTTTTTTTTACCATAAAGCTTTGTTTACCAATAGATAGTGACTCTTTTTGAGAAAAATTTTGAATTTAAAAAAAAAACATTGAACATTTTTTTTTTATATTATAATTCATACCACATGTAATTAAACTAGAAGAAGCCTCTTTTCGGTAGAGTATCTTTGATAAAAAAAAAATTAAATTTTTTTTTTTACGATAAAGCTTTGTTCACCACTAGATAGTGACTCTTTTTGAGAATAATTTTGAATTTAAAAAAAAAACATTGAAAAGAGCTGTCGATTAAGATATCAAACTTAAAAATCGGTTGATAATCTTTGCCGTTTATTCAACTTTATATGAGCTTCAAAGTAGTTTATAATAAATGTATCCATACCGAAAAACTATTTTTTTAAACCAAATGTTATAATTTTCATAATCAATATTTATGCGTAGTAGCATGGCTTTTGATTAAGATATCAAACTTTTGAATCGGTCAATAACTTTGACTTTTATGGACTATCGTCCATCAAAAAATAATTTATTTATCAATTAAATTATTTTTTTTTAATTTATAAGCAAAAAGTTTAAAATCTTTTTTAATACAATTTATAGACAACAAAAGAGCTGTCGATTAAGATATCAAACTTAAATATCGGTTGATAATCTTTGCCGTTTATTCAACTTTATATGAGCTTCAAAGTAGTTTATAATAAATGTATCCTTACCGAAAAACTATTTTTTTAAACCAAATGTTATAATTTTCATAATCAATATTTATGCGTAGTAGCATGGCTTTTGATTAAGATATCAAACTTTTGAATCGGTCAATAACTTTGACTTTTATGGACTATCGTCCATCAAAAAATAATTTATTTATCAATTAAATTATTTTTTTTTAATTTATAAGCAAAAAGTTTAAAATCTTTTTTAATACAATTTATAGACAACAAAAGAGCTGTCGATTAAGATATCAAACTTAAAAATCGGTTGATAATCTTTGCCGTTTATTCAACTTTATATGAGCTTCAAAGTAGTTTATAATAAATGTATCCATACCGAAAAACTATTTTTTTAAACCAAATGTTATAATTTTTATAATCAATATTTATGCGTAGTAGCATGGCTTTTGATTAAGATATCAAACTTTTGAATCGGTCAGTAACTTTGACTTTTATGGACTATCGTCCATCAAAAAATAATTTATTTATCAATTAAATTATTTTTTTTTAATTTATAAGCAAAAAACTATTTTTTTAAACCAAATGTTATAATTTTCATAATCAATATTTATGCGTAGTAGCATGGCTTTTGATTAAGATATCAAACTTTTGAATCGGTCAATAACTTTGACTTTTATGGACTATCGTCCATCAAAAAATAATTTATTTATCAATTAATTTTTTTTTTTTTAATTTGTAAGCAAAAAGTTTAAAATCTTTTTTAATACAATTTATAGACAACAAAAGAGCTGTCGATTAAGATATCAAACTTAAACATCGGTTGATAGTCTTTGCCGTTTATTCAACTTTATATGAGCTTCAAAGTAGTTTATAATAAATGTATCCATATCGAAAAACTATTTTTTTAAACTAAATGTTATAATTTTTATAATCAATATTTATGCGTAGTAGCATGGCTTTTGATTAAGATATCAAACTTTTGAATCGGTCAGTAACTTTGACTTTTATGGACTATCGTCCATCAAAAAATAATTTATTTATCAATTAAATTATTTTTTTTTAATTTATAAGCAAAAAAATTAAAATCTTTTTTAATACAATTTATAGACAACAAAAGAGCTGTCGATTAAGATATCAAATTAAAAAATCGGTTGATAATCTTTGCCGTTTATTCAACTTTATATGAGCTTCAAAGTAGTTTATAATAAATGTATCCTTACCGAAAAACTATTTTTTTAAACCAAATGTTATAATTTTCATAATCAATATTTATGCGTAGTAGCATGGCTTTTGATTAAGATATCAAAGTTTTGAATCGGTCAATAACTTTGACTTTTATGGACTATCGTCCATCAAAAAATAATTTATTTATCAATTAAATTATTATTTTTTAATTTATAAGCAAAAATCTTAAAATCTTTTTTAATACAATTTATAGACAACAAAAGAGCTGTCGATTAAGATATCAAACTTAAAAATCGGTTGATAATCTATGCCGTTTATTCAACTTTATATGAGCTTCAAAGTAGTTTATAATAAATGTATCCATACCGAAAAACTATTTTTTTTAACCAAATGTTATAATTTTCATAATCAATATTTATGCGTAGTAGCATGGCTTTTGATTAAGATATCAAACTTTTGAATCGGTCAATAACTTTGACTTTTATGGACTATCGTCCATCAAAAAATAATTTATTTATCAATTAAATTATTATTTTTTAATTTATAAGCAAAAAGTTTAAAATCTTTTTTAATACAATTTATAGACAACAAAAGAGCTGTCGATTAAGATATCAAACTTAAATATCGGTTGATAATCTTTGCCGTTTATTCAACTTTATATGAGCTTCAAAGTAGTTTATAATAAATGTATCCTTACCGAAAAACTATTTTTTTAAACCAAATGTTATAATTTTCATAATCAATATTTATGCGTAGTAGCATGGCTTTTGATTAAGATATCAAAGTTTTGAATCGGTCAGTAACTTTTACTTTTATGGACTATCGTCCATCAAAAAATAATTTATTTATCAATTAAATTATTTTTTTTTAATTTATAAGCAAAAATCTTAAAATCTTTTTTAATACAATTTATAGACAACAAAAGAGCTGTCGATTAAGATATCAAACTTAAAAATCGGTTGATAATCTTTGCCGTTTATTCAACTTTATATGAGCTTCAAAGTAGTTTATAATAAATGTATCCATACCGAAAAACTATTTTTTTAAACCAAATGTTATAATTTTCATAATCAATATTTATGCGTAGTAGCATGGCTTTTGATTAAGATATCAAACTTTTGAATCGGTCAATAACTTTGACTTTTATGGACTATCGTCCATCAAAAAATAATTTATTTATCAATTAAATTATTTTTTTTTAATTTATAAGCAAAAAAATTAAAATCTTTTTTAATACAATTTATAGACAACAAAAGAGCTGTCGATTAAGATATCAAACTTAAAAATCGGTTGATAATCTTTGCCGTTTATTCAACTTTATATGAGCTTCAAAGTAGTTTATAATAAATGTATCCATACCGAAAAACTATTTTTTTAAACCAAATGTTATAATTTTCATAATCAATATTTATGCGTAGTAGCATGGCTTTTGATTAAGATATCAAACTTTTGAATCGGTCAATAACTTTGACTTTTATGGACTATCGTCCATCAAAAAATAATTTATTTATCAATTAAATTATTTTTTTTTAATTTATAAGCAAAAAGTTTAAAATCTTTTTTAATACAATTTATAGACAACAAAAGAGCTGTCGATTAAGATATCAAACTTAAAAATCGGTTGATAATCTTTGCCGTTTATTCAACTTTATATGAGCTTCAAAGTAGTTTATAATAAATGTATCCATACCGAAAAACTATTTTTTTAAACCAAATGTTATAATTTTCATAATCAATATTTATGCGTAGTAGCATGGCTTTTGATTAAGATATCAAACTTTTGAATCGGTCAATAACTTTGACTTTTATGGACTATCGTCCATCAAAAAATAATTTATTTATCAATTAAATTATTTTTTTTTAATTTATAAGCAAAAAGTTTAAAATCTTTTTTAATACAATTTATAGACAACAAAAGAGCTGTCGATTAAGATATCAAACTTAAATATCGGTTGATAATCTTTGCCGTTTATTCAACTTTATATGAGCTTCAAAGTAGTTTATAATAAATGTATCCTTACCGAAAAACTATTTTTTTAAACCAAATGTTATAATTTTCATAATCAATATTTATGCGTAGTAGCATGGCTTTTGATTAAGATATCAAACTTTTGAATCGGTCAATAACTTTGACTTTTATGGACTATCGTCCATCAAAAAATAATTTATTTATCAATTAAATTATTTTTTTTTAATTTATAAGCAAAAAGTTTAAAATCTTTTTTAATACAATTTATAGACAACAAAAGAGCTGTCGATTAAGATATCAAACTTAAAAATCGGTTGATAATCTTTGCCGTTTATTCAACTTTATATGAGCTTCAAAGTAGTTTATAATAAATGTATCCTTACCGAAAAACTATTTTTTTAAACCAAATGTTATCATTTTCATAATTAATATTTATGCGTAGTAGCATGGCTTTTGATTAAGATATCAAAGTTTTGAATCGGTCAGTAACTTTTACTTTTATGGACTATCGTCCATCAAAAAATAATTTATTTATCAATTAATTTATTTTTTTTTAATTTGTAAGCAAAAAGTTTAAAATCTTTTTTAATACAATTTATAGACAACAAAAGAGCTGTCGATTAAGATATCAAACTTAAACATCGGTTGATAATCTTTGCCGTTTATTCAACTTTATATGAGCTTCAAAGTAGTTTATAATAAATGTATCCATATCGAAAAACTATTTTTTTAAACTAAATGTTATAATTTTTATAATCAATATTTATGCGTAGTAGCATGGCTTTTGATTAAGATATCAAACTTTTGAATCGGTCAGTAACTTTGACTTTTATGGACTATCGTCCATCAAAAAATAATTTATTTATCAATTAAATTATTTTTTTTTAATTTTTAAGCAAAAAACTATTTTTTTAAACCAAATGTTATAATTTTCATAATCAATATTTATGCGTAGTAGCATGGCTTTTGATTAAGATATCAAACTTTTGAATCGGTCAATAACTTTGACTTTTATGGACTATCGTCCATCAAAAAATAATTTATTTATCAATTAAATTATTTTTTTTTAATTTATAAGCAAAAAGTTTAAAATCTTTTTTAATACAATTTATAGACAACAAAAGAGCTGTCGATTAAGATATCAAACTTAAAAATCGGTTGATAATCTTTGCCGTTTATTCAACTTTATATGAGCTTCAAAGTAGTTTATAATAAATGTATCCATACCGAAAAACTATTTTTTTAAACCAAATGTTATAATTTTCATAATCAATATTTATGCGTAGTAGCATGGCTTTTGATTAAGATATCAAACTTTTGAATCGGTCAATAACTTTGACTTTTATGGACTATCGTCCATCAAAAAATAATTTATTTATCAATTAAATTATTTTTTTTTAATTTATAAGCAAAAAGTTTAAAATCTTTTTTAATACAATTTATAGACAACAAAAGAGCTGTCGATTAAGATATCAAACTTAAATATCGGTTGATAATCTTTGCCGTTTATTCAACTTTATATGAGCTTCAAAGTAGTTTATAATAAATGTATCCTTACCGAAAAACTATTTTTTTAAACCAAATGTTATAATTTTCATAATCAATATTTATGCGTAGTAGCATGGCTTTTGATTAAGATATCAAACTTTTGAATCGGTCAATAACTTTGACTTTTATGGACTATCGTCCATCAAAAAATAATTTATTTATCAATTAAATTATTTTTTTTTAATTTATAAGCAAAAAGTTTAAAATCTTTTTTAATACAATTTATAGACAACAAAAGAGCTGTCGATTAAGATATCAAACTTAAAAATCGGTTGATAATCTTTGCCGTTTATTCAACTTTATATGAGCTTCAAAGTAGTTTATAATAAATGTATCCATACCGAAAAACTATTTTTTTAAACCAAATGTTATAATTTTTATAATCAATATTTATGCGTAGTAGCATGGCTTTTGATTAAGATATCAAACTTTTGAATCGGTCAGTAACTTTGACTTTTATGGACTATCGTCCATCAAAAAATAATTTATTTATCAATTAAATTATTTTTTTTTAATTTATAAGCAAAAAACTATTTTTTTAAACCAAATGTTATAATTTTCATAATCAATATTTATGCGTAGTAGCATGGCTTTTGATTAAGATATCAAACTTTTGAATCGGTCAATAACTTTGACTTTTATGGACTATCGTCCATCAAAAAATAATTTATTTATCAATTAAATTATTTTTTTTTAATTTATAAGCAAAAAAATTAAAATCTTTTTTAATACAATTTATAGACAACAAAAGAGCTGTCGATTAAGATATCAAACTTAAAAATCGGTTGATAATCTTTGCCGTTTATTCAACTTTATATGAGCTTCAAAGTAGTTTATAATAAATGTATCCATACCGAAAAACTATTTTTTTAAACCAAATGTTATAATTTTCATAATCAATATTTATGCGTAGTAGCATGGCTTTTGATTAAGATATCAAACTTTTGAATCGGTCAATAACTTTGACTTTTATGGACTATCGTCCATCAAAAAATAATTTATTTATCAATTAAATTATTTTTTTTTAATTTATAAGCAAAAAAATTAAAATCTTTTTTAATACAATTTATAGACAACAAAAGAGCTGTCGATTAAGATATCAAACTTAAAAATCGGTTGATAATCTTTGCCGTTTATTCAACTTTATATGAGCTTCAAAGTAGTTTATAATAAATGTATCCATACCGAAAAACTATTTTTTTAAACCAAATGTTATAATTTTCATAATCAATATTTATGCGTAGTAGCATGGCATTTGATTAAGATATCAAACTTTTGAATCGGTCAATAACTTTGACTTTTATGGACTATCGTCCATCAAAAAATAATTTATTTATCAATTAAATTATTTTTTTTTAATTTATAAGCAAAAAGTTTAAAATCTTTTTTAATACAATTTATAGACAACAAAAGAGCTGTCGATTAAGATATCAAACTTAAAAATCGGTTGATAATCTTTGCCGTTTATTCAACTTTATATGAGCTTCAAAGTAGTTTATAATAAATGTACCCATACCGAAAAACTATTTTTTTAAACCAAATGTTATAATTTTCATAATCAATATTTATGCGTAGTAGCATGGCTTTTGATTAAGATATCAAACTTTTGAATCGGTCAGTAACTTTGACTTTTATGGACTATCGTCCATCAAAAAATAATTTATTTATCAATTAAATTATTTTTTTTTAATTTATAAGCAAAAAAATTAAAATCTTTTTTAATACAATTTATAGACAACAAAAGAGCTGTCGATTAAGATATCAAACTTAAAAATCGGTTGATAATCTTTGCCGTTTATTCAACTTTATATGAGCTTCAAAGTAGTTTATAATAAATGTATCCATACCGAAAAACTATTTTTTTAAACCAAATGTTATAATTTTCATAATCAATATTTATGCGTAGTAGCATGGCTTTTGATTAAGATATCAAACTTTTGAATCGGTCAGTAACTTTGACTTTTATGGACTATCGTCCATCAAAAAATAATTTATTTATCAATTAAATTATTTTTTTTTAATTTATAAGCAAAAAGTTTAAAATCTTTTTTAATACAATTTATAGACAACAAAAGAGCTGTCGATTAAGATATCAAACTTAAAAATCGGTTGATAATCTTTGCCGTTTATTCAACTTTATATGAGCTTCAAAGTAGTTTATAATAAATGTATCCATACCGAAAAACTATTTTTTTAAACCAAATGTTATAATTTTCATAATCAATATTTATGCGTAGTAGCATGGCTTTTGATTAAGATATCAAACTTTTGAATCGGTCAATAACTTTGACTTTTATGGACTATCGTCCATCAAAAAATAATTTATTTATCAATTAAATTAATTTTTTTTAATTTATAAGCAAAAATCTTAAAATCTTTTTTAATACAATTTATAGACAACAAAAGAGCTGTCGATTAAGATATCAAACTTAAAAATCGGTTGATAATCTTTGCCGTTTATTCAACTTTATATGAGCTTCAAAGTAGTTTATAATAAATGTATCCATACCGAAAAACTATTTTTTTAAACCAAATGTTATAATTTTCATAATCAATATTTATGCGTAGTAGCATGGCTTTTGATTAAGATATCAAACTTTTGAATCGGTCAATAACTTTGACTTTTATGGACTATCGTCCATCAAAAAATAATTTATTTATCAATTAAATTATTTTTTTTTAATTTATAAGCAAAAAGTTTAAAATCTTTTTTAATACAATTTATAGACAACAAAAGAGCTGTCGATTAAGATATCAAACTTAAAAATCGGTTGATAATCTTTGCCGTTTATTCAACTTTATATGAGCTTCAAAGTAGTTTATAATAAATGTATCCATACCGAAAAACTATTTTTTTAAACCAAATGTTATAATTTTCATAATCAATATTTATGCGTAGTAGCATGGCTTTTGATTAAGATATCAAACTTTTGAATCGGTCAGTAACTTTGACTTTTATGGACTATCGTCCATCAAAAAATAATTTATTTATCAATTAAATTATTTTTTTTTAATTTATAAGCAAAAAAATTAAAATCTTTTTTAATACAATTTATAGACAACAAAAGAGCTGTCGATTAAGATATCAAACTTAAAAATCGGTTGATAATCTTTGCCGTTTATTCAACTTTATATGAGCTTCAAAGTAGTTTATAATAAATGTATCCATACCGAAAAACTATTTTTTTAAACCAAATGTTATAATTTTCATAATCAATATTTATGCGTAGTAGCATGGCTTTTGATTAAGATATCAAACTTTTGAATCGGTCAGTAACTTTGACTTTTATGGACTATCGTCCATCAAAAAATAATTTATTTATCAATTAAATTATTTTTTTTTAATTTATAAGCAAAAAGTTTAAAATCTTTTTTAATACAATTTATAGACAACAAAAGAGCTGTCGATTAAGATATCAAACTTAAACATCGGTTGATAATCTTTGCCGTTTATTCAACTTTATATGAGCTTCAAAGTAGTTTATAATAAATGTATCCATACCGAAAAACTATTTTTTTAAACCAAATGTTATAATTTTCATAATCAATATTTATGCGTAGTAGCATGGCTTTTGATTAAGATATCAAACTTTTGAATCGGTCAATAACTTTGACTTTTATGGACTATCGTCCATCAAAAAATAATTTATTTATCAATTAAATTATTTTTTTTTAATTTATAAGCAAAAAGTTTAAAATCTTTTTTAATACAATTTATAGACAACAAAAGAGCTGTCGATTAAGATATCAAACTTAAAAATCGGTTGATAATCTTTGCCGTTTATTCAACTTTATATGAGCTTCAAAGTAGTTTATAATAAATGTATCCATACCGAAAAACTATTTTTTTAAACCAAATGTTATAATTTTCATAATCAATATTTATGCGTAGTAGCATGGCTTTTGATTAAGATATCAAACTTTTGAATCGGTCAATAACTTTGACTTTTATGGACTATCGTCCATCAAAAAATAATTTATTTATCAATTAAATTATTTTTTTTTAATTTATAAGCAAAAAGTTTAAAATCTTTTTTAATACAATTTATAGACAACAAAAGAGCTGTCGATTAAGATATCAAACTTAAATATCGGTTGATAATCTTTGCCGTTTATTCAACTTTATATGAGCTTCAAAGTAGTTTATAATAAATGTATCCTTACCGAAAAACTATTTTTTTAAACCAAATGTTATAATTTTCATAATCAATATTTATGCGTAGTAGCATGGCTTTTGATTAAGATATCAAACTTTTGAATCGGTCAATAACTTTGACTTTTATGGACTATCGTCCATCAAAAAATAATTTATTTATCAATTAAATTATTTTTTTTTAATTTATAAGCAAAAAGTTTAAAATCTTTTTTAATACAATTTATAGACAACAAAAGAGCTGTCGATTAAGATATCAAACTTAAAAATCGGTTGATAATCTTTGCCGTTTATTCAACTTTATATGAGCTTCAAAGTAGTTTATAATAAATGTATCCTTACCGAAAAACTATTTTTTTAAACCAAATGTTATCATTTTCATAATTAATATTTATGCGTAGTAGCATGGCTTTTGATTAAGATATCAAAGTTTTGAATCGGTCAGTAACTTTTACTTTTATGGACTATCGTCCATCAAAAAATAATTTATTTATCAATTAATTTATTTTTTTTTAATTTGTAAGCAAAAAGTTTAAAATCTTTTTTAATACAATTTATAGACAACAAAAGAGCTGTCGATTAAGATATCAAACTTAAACATCGGTTGATAATCTTTGCCGTTTATTCAACTTTATATGAGCTTCAAAGTAGTTTATAATAAATGTATCCATATCGAAAAACTATTTTTTTAAACTAAATGTTATAATTTTTATAATCAATATTTATGCGTAGTAGCATGGCTTTTGATTAAGATATCAAACTTTTGAATCGGTCAGTAACTTTGACTTTTATGGACTATCGTCCATCAAAAAATAATTTATTTATCAATTAAATTATTTTTTTTTAATTTATAAGCAAAAAAATTAAAATCTTTTTTAATACAATTTATAGACAACAAAAGAGCTGTCGATTAAGATATCAAACTTAAAAATCGGTTGATAATCTTTGCCGTTTATTCAACTTTATATGAGCTTCAAAGTAGTTTATAATAAATGTATCCATACCGAAAAACTATTTTTTTAAACCAAATGTTATAATTTTCATAATCAATATTTATGCGTAGTAGCATGGCTTTTGATTAAGATATCAAACTTTTGAATCGGTCAATAACTTTGACTTTTATGGACTATCGTCCATCAAAAAATAATTTATTTATCAATTAAATTATTTTTTTTTAATTTATAAGCAAAAAGTTTAAAATCTTTTTAATACAATTTATAGACAACAAAAGAGCTGTCGATTAAGATATCAAACTTAAATATCGGTTGATAATCTTTGCCGTTTATTCAACTTTATATGAGCTTCAAAGTAGTTTATAATAAATGTATCCTTACCGAAAAACTATTTTTTTAAACCAAATGTTATAATTTTCATAATCAATATTTATGCGTAGTAGCATGGCTTTTGATTAAGATATCAAACTTTTGAATCGGTCAATAACTTTGACTTTTATGGACTATCGTCCATCAAAAAATAATTTATTTATCAATTAAATTATTTTTTTTTAATTTATAAGCAAAAAGTTTAAAATCTTTTTTAATACAATTTATAGACAACAAAAGAGCTGTCGATTAAGATATCAAACTTAAAAATCGGTTGATAATCTTTGCCGTTTATTCAACTTTATATGAGCTTCAAAGTAGTTTATAATAAATGTATCCTTACCGAAAAACTATTTTTTTAAACCAAATGTTATCATTTTCATAATTAATATTTATGCGTAGTAGCATGGCTTTTGATTAAGATATCAAAGTTTTGAATCGGTCAGTAACTTTTACTTTTATGGACTATCGTCCATCAAAAAATAATTTATTTATCAATTAATTTATTTTTTTTTAATTTGTAAGCAAAAAGTTTAAAATCTTTTTTAATACAATTTATAGAAAACAAAAGAGCTGTCGATTAAGATATCAAACTTAAACATCGGTTGATAATCTTTGCCGTTTATTCAACTTTATATGAGCTTCAAAGTAGTTTATAATAAATGTATCCATATCGAAAAACTATTTTTTTAAACTAAATGTTATAATTTTTATAATCAATATTTATGCGTAGTAGCATGGCTTTTGATTAAGATATCAAACTTTTGAATCGGTCAGTAACTTTGACTTTTATGGACTATCGTCCATCAAAAAATAATTTATTTATCAATTAAATTTTTTTTTTTTAATTTATAAGCAAAAATCTTAAAATCTTTTTTAATACAATTTATAGACAACAAAAGAGCTGTCGATTAAGATATCAAACTTAAAAATCGGTTGATAATCTTGGCCGTTTATTCAACTTTATATGAGCTTCAAAGTAGTTTATAATAAATGTATCCATACCGAAAAACTATTTTTTAAACCAAATGTTATAATTTTCATAATCAATATTTATGCGTAGTAGCATGGCTTTTGATTAAGATATCAAACTTTTGAATCGGTCAATAACTTTGACTTTTATGGACTATCGTCCATCAAAAAATAATTTATTTATCAATTAAATTATTTTTTTTTAATTTATAAGCAAAAAAATTAAAATCTTTTTTAAAACAATTTATAGACAACAAAAGAGCTGTCGATTAAGATATCAAACTTAAAAATCGGTTGATAATCTTTGCCGTTTATTCAACTTTATATGAGCTTCAAAGTAGTTTATAATAAATGTATCCATACCGAAAAATTATTTTTTAAAACCAAATGTTATAATTTTTATAATCAATATTTATGCGTAGTAGCATGGCTTTTGATTGAGATATCAAACTTTTGAATCGGTCAGTAACTTTGACTTTTATGGACTATCGTCCATCAAAAAATAATTTATTTATCAATTAAATTTTTTTTTTTTAATTTATAAGCAAAAAGTTTAAAATCTTTTTTAATACAATTTATAGACAACAAAAGAGCTGTCGATTAAGATATCAAACTTAAAAATCGGTT
>CAUVYK010000614.1:0-13712 GCA_963556175.1 Tipula confusa | reverse complement strand
ATGCCAAAAATTGCTATATTTCGGATTTCATAAATTTTTTTTGCTATCTGCTTAATGCTGACCTTTTAAAGAATAACGCGTAATATTGTTTCAAAAAAGGCAACAAAAGAAAGCTGGCATTTTAAAGGTTTCAAGACCTACTAAAAAAAGTTGCACTTAATTAATATTCGAACACGAGAAAAACTAAGTCCAAAATAGAAAACTTCGGCCAAAGGGTAAATTTTTAATATTTTATACATCAAAGCCATTCCCAATATGAAGGTTGAAACTACAACACTAAACATAAAACGAGGCAAATATCTTAACTCCAAAATACTAATTCTTCAACCACATACAGAAATATTTCGAGAGGGAGCCTGGATGCGTGCTTAATATTTTTATAAAACTCCGTATAGCTTGCTTGCTGATAAGTAATGAAGTTCCCAACAGATGGCTACACATATTGAACTTAGTAAATTATTAATCCAACTTTGGCTAATACCTACATAATATATCATTTTAAGCGTATAAAATCTAACCAAAAATAATAATATGCTTATATATCTATATTTAGGTATATCCTCACTCCACCCCAAACTCAACCAACAAATTATCTCATTAATAAATTTCAAAATTGAATAAAACTCACAGCATCAATAAAAATCATGCAAATATCTAATTTCTATATAGTTTATGTATTTTCATAATAAAAATTTAATTTGGATTACGAAAACCTCCACATTTTTCATTAAGCGCTAATATTTTTACACTTTGCGATGCCAATTTCCAGCATGCCCACCAGTAATCACTCCCCACGCACACACACCCCAACAATGTAATAACCAATTGGTAAACAAATTGTTTTGTATCGCGAAATTAATATTAATCGCCGCCACCACCATCATAATTATTATATTATTATAATAATATAATATTTGTATATTTAAATGTAGTATAGAGGGAAATAATATTTTCCAAAATCCACCTTTCGTATATGAAGGTATAAGAGAAAAATTAAAGGGGTTAAACATTTTCGTAAAAAATTTCGTGCACACCAAAATTACAGCAGCAAAATCCATTATTACTCGATTAATTATTAACAATGCTTTACGGAATACTATATAATTTTAATGTTTATGCTGCCGCTACTGTCCATGTTATTTCGTATTTTATAAAACTTTACAAACACACACATATATACAATAAACCAAATCGAATTACAATTTAAAATTATTTTGGCGTATAATTTTCATCCGGATGAGGATATGGTGGATATATATATAAACCATCGCAGGGGATGAGCGGCAATATTTCATAGAACGATTAAAATGAATTATTGAGAATTCATGAAATACAATTTTTACACTGCATAGAATTTTAAATTGCCACCTAATAGTGCAACCACAAAAAAAAAATGTTGATAAAAATGATAAAAGCTTATTACATAAAGTTGATGGGGGTGTGATGATGTCGTGAGTGTATTTATAGTATAACAATATCATAGGAAGTTAGTTTAGTAGCAATTGATACTGTTTAGCTTCCTGTTAACATATTTATGGGTATGCGGTTTCTTTTACGAAATTTTTATGGTTTTAGTATACATATTGAATTTTTTAGTGAAGTATTTGACAAGTTTTCCCATTTTAACTTAGCATTTAAAGTCATAAATTAATCTTAATTTGTACCCAGGTATCCTATTAATTAATGAAATTAACATTAACAGATTCACCTTGTTGATCAAAAGTTACTTTTATAGCTTTCCATAGAGAATACTGGGTATCTTTATCACCAGTAATTGTTTCCAGCAATGTTTTCTTCTTTCTCTCTTTTTAATTAACAACTCTCTAGTCTTAACTGAAATTGTTGCGCCTCTTTTTTAGTAAATATTGGAGTGTTATCAAATGTTGCTGGTCGAATATTCCTTATTGATAAATCTCCATTTCAAGCTTCGATTTAATTCGTCAGCCACTTTATACGAATTTTATTCGTGCAATCTTGGCCGTATTTGATTTTGAAGACACCTCAAAAACCTCTTTCCGTCTTGATTAAATTCATCAGTATCGCTAGACACTTCTTTATGGTTCTTTATAACCGTCGAAAACCTGAGAAATAGTTCCACGCATGTGCACCTGCTGGTTGTCTGCAAATTTGAGAAAGTACTTCCCTTTCACTTTCGATGTGCTCGGAAATAGCAAGACTAACGCTATCTTTGGCTGTCACCCATGCAACAGTTCACTTAGTGATCTAGTTGAGATCACTGGTGTGATTCAATAGCTCGCTAAAAACTTCAGTAGCGCTTGATCTTTCATAATACTCTCTCCTGTCAAATATTTCTTAATTGACGACTTGAATAATTGCACAAACCTTTCAAGTCCACCGTTTGAAGCTGGATGAAAAGGCGTTGTTATCAAATGTAAAGAGATTTACAACAATTTGCAAACTCCTGGCTTGGGAATCCATATCTTAAGTAACTATCCACGCACAATAACTACATATCTCCAAGGAATGGACGGACAAAATCTATATGTATATGTTCCCAAGACCTTGTTGCTTCTGGCCAGCTACTGAATGCTTTTAAAGGTTTTGGTGCAGATTCCTGACCAATATTTAACTTCTTCACGGTTGTCTTAGTGTCTTGGTCGATGTTGGGCCACCACTCACGTAACGGCGTGAAAGTTGTTTCATCCAAACTACTCCATAAAGTGTCCATCCTGGAGTAACATCAGCACCTGTTTTCGTAACGTGACAAGAACTATCACTCTTTTATGGTCAATTTGTAATAGTAAACATTTTTATAACACGTAATTGACTAGTATCTTCACTCCAAAATTTAATTTTCACTGTCCACTGACAATGGCCACACTTTCTTTGCAAATTTCATCACTTGCGCCAATTCACGATCTGATTTGGTTGCGACTGCAATCTGCTGGCTGTCGACAGAAAATGACGACCGATATTCGTCATTATCCGGATCTACCTCAGACGTAACTTCTAAAATGGTTTCCTCTTGATTAAAACCTTTACCCGGACCCACTGGAAGTTGCGATAGTGGAGCAGACCAGTTGGAACATAGTCGCTATTAAGTTAGGTTTAAATGGTGTAAACGTTTCAGTTTTTATTTTTAGAAGTTGAACGAGAATTTAATATAAATTTTTAATGGTGGTGAACCTAACAACTATTGCCTTGTATGGTTAGAAACACTTAAGTTAATCAAAATGACTTTTATTTTTAATGGTTTTACATTTTTTTTAACAATAACTTTTTGTAACTTTTTGTCTGTCATAATAGAAGCAAATATGTGCAGTGTGTTTCCCAGTGTGATATCGTTATACGTTGCAGTGGGCATTGCAGTATAATTGCGCATTACAAATGAGCAGGCTTAAAAAGTTCGCTTTTGACTTAAAAACCAGTTTTGCAATCAATCACTGGTTCTGTGATAACTGCAATAATATTTTTAAAATTAATAGTGATAAACTTTTGAAGTTAACAATACTATGCCAAAGAATTAAACAATCAGTAAGTAATTTTAATAGCTGTGCTAGAGCTAATAAAACTTTGCAAGATACCGTGGTAAATTGTAACTTTAGTAATAATTTATCTTCTAATACTTATCTAACCGTTACTGACTTTGTGTTAACAAATGATGCAAATGAAACTGTTCCAATTATTGTACCAGCGATCTGGGATTGGTGCCAAACAGTTCTATAAATGTATCTTACGCAGCTTTTGCCTTTTCTTCAGTTGACGGTTCGATTTACAAGGAAAATATGTCATCTAAATTAAAAAATATCGGTGCTCCAAAAGGCAATCGTTTGCTTAAAAGTGCTTCTGCTCAGCATTTAACTTTCCTTGTTAAGAAACCAAAATTTGAAGATTCGGTGAATAATTTTGTAATTGACACTAGTAGTGACAATGGCGGCTTATGGCATACTATTGTACCTCGTAAACAAGTTTTTATCTGAAGGTTGCATATAGATGTCAGTGAATTTAATACTAGCCAATACCTGCTTGTAAAATAAAAATAAGAATTTCTGATACCGATTTTGAAAAGTTGATGGCTCCAACTTCATGGCCAACTGGAGTTCTCGTAAAAGAATTCCAAAATAAAACCCGAAGTCATACCTTTTTAGGGATACGTCAACTCAACCTTCAAACCTTGATATTATTTTTTTTTTTTATATAAGTTTATTTTAAGGCACTACCTTCAAGGAAGAAGCCATCTGGCCTTCAAACCTTGATATATACATGTGCTTCCTTCGTCTATCAACTCGAATCAATCTAACCTTTTTATAATACATCAAAATATTAGAAGCCTAAGGCAAAACTTAAATTTATTTCTAGCTAACATTGCTGCTGAGGTTTGGATTGAACAATATGAACTTGATAATTATAAAATGTTGGGATATACAATTTACGGTAAATGTAATGCTATGTATAGAGCCGGTGGAGTTGTTGTTTACCTTTGTGATGGTTTAAAGTATATTACTGTTTCTTGATTTGATGCTACTAGTGATGACATTTTGCAGGTAAATTTTAAGTTTAGTTCAGTTCGGTTTTCGGCTTTAGTTATTTATAGGTTTAATTTTCTGAATGTTTCAGTTTTATGACGAAGCTTAATAATATTTTAATGGGGATTAAAATAAAAAATATTTTGGTTTTTGGTGAGGTGAATTAAAATATTTTAGGTCTGCTTCATCACATGTTTATATATTTATGTTAGTGCCTCATGGTCTTTGTTCTGTTTTAAGTATGCCAACAAGAATTTTTAATGCTTCTGCAACATTGATCACATATTTTTTAGACATTCTTCGAAATTTAATTTTAGTTTCGATGCTGATATCCTTGGTTTGCATATACTGATCACTGTATGACTTTGTTTGATTATTGTTCCTTTGAGCATTTTGACCTGAAATTCTTCACTACCAAAATTGAAGCGCTATGTGACCTCTATTGATTATACAAATCTATTTAAAGAGTTGAATGGTAAAGGCTCGACGTATATTTTCAATCTAACGTATCTAGAGCTTATGATTGTTTTATTGGTCGTTTAAAACCATATATTGATAATAATACTTCAAAACACTTAGTAAAAGCTAAACGATAGAATTATTAAGCCTTGGATTTCATCTATTCTACTTAAAAAAATTAAAATTAAAAATCATTTATCTAAACAATTATCAGTAAACCCTAGTGATTCTAAACTTTTATTAAAGTTCACAGAGTTAAATAAAGCTCTTTATTTTAAAAAATATAATAAACTATAAGCCAATTCCATTGCTCTCAGTATTTGGAAAAATAATTGTAAAGCTCAATCCAGAATTACCAGTATCTTAAATAAGACTAAATTTTTACATAGTAATCAATACGGACTTAAAAAATTTAAAAGTACGGAAAAAGCTTTATTAGAATTTACCAATTTTCTATGTAAGGGTCTAGACCAGAGAAACTTGATTGGTTATTTTTTTGTAGATTTAACCAAAGCTTTTGATAAGGTAAACCATGACGTTTTGTAACACAAACTCCTTCATGCTGATTTTCGTAGTATTATATTGCAGTGGTTTCAATCTTATTTATTTGATCGGTCACAGGTTGTTAAAATCAACGACGCTTTTAGTCAAAGTATTTAAATTAATGATGGTGTGCCACAAGGGTCAGTGTTAGGTCCATTACTATTTTTAATTTATTTAAATTCAATCTTTCAAATTAATTATAATTCTAGGTTAATAGCTTTCGCTGACGACCTTGTGTTTCTGTACAAGCACCCTAACTACAGGACAAATGTTCAATATATGAATTCGGATTTTTGCTTAGTAAATGGTGCTTTGCTCATTCCATGTTCTTGAGCTCAAAAACGAAAGGTATGTTTTTCAAATTGAATGACCATAGCATCATAGATCCTGACATTATTTATCATACTGTGGTCAAGTAACTGGTCTAGTTATTTGCTTTAAAATTGAATTCGTTCAATTTTTTAAATATCTTGGCTTATCCATTGACAACTCAATGCTTTGGAAGAATCATATTGATTCTCTTATCTGGCATTAGTGATTACTAAGATCTACATCTTACGACTAGTATGCCCTGCCGCTATTTTAAAAAATATATTTATTGCTATTTTTGATTTAAAATTATCTTATGGACTTGTATGCTGAAAAAGAAATTATTATGCATGAATTTACCCCCTTATTATGGTACAAAAACATGTTATAAGAAATATTCTTAATGTTCCGTATTTATCTGCATCGTGGCCTTTATTCCAGGGTCTAGAGATTCTTTCTTTGAGGCATTTATATGTGCTCAAAACGATGAAGGCTGTTTTTAGTTCCAACGTTGATCGGTTGAGTAGCAGTTCTGGTTGCAATTTAAGAAATAAACAGTGTATTCGGCTTCAAAGGTTTACAGCAACTAATTTTCAAAATTCGTTTTTAATTTTGCCTCCTAAAAATTTGTAGTAAATCCATTCAAATCTGGATTTAAAAAAAATGTTTTCTTTATTACTAATCAGCACTGGATTGTAACTACATATATCCAAATTGTATCTAAATTAAAAGAAGGCCAGAATTGTGTTTAATGTCTGATTGCTAAAGTTGGTAATATTCAGGTGACCACACATCAGATTTTTATCAATAATTTAAAATGTTAAGGAATTCAGTAAGGATCCTGAAAGACCTCCTTAATTTTAAAATTTGAAACAAATGTCTGTTAGTGGTTTCGTGAAAACTAAACCTGCTATACAATTGTATATTTATGTCGTATATGTAATTTACCTTTGAAAAGACTAAATTCATCTACTAAACATGTCTTTTCAATTAAATCTACTATATTCATGTAACCCACCTTTGAACTCTTAATATTTCCAGTCACAGATGGAAAAAGAGTTAATAAACTATCTTGGAAATTTACTATAAAAGCCAAGTCCTGGAATAAACACACTAATATTACAAGTCTAAAAGTTAGTTACGTATTTTTATTTGATTAAAAAGCCTGCTTCCTAAGTCTCAAATCTATTTTGTGATTGTTAAAATAGTTTCAAGTTTCAAACAAGACTGCACAGATATCTATAGGTTTCAATAATTGTGTCTCCAGCCATGGAGATTTTTTTATGTTTGAACTCTGAAATCTTTTCTAGGGTCGAAAATCTCGCAACTCTTTCGCGGTTAGTTTTTAATATCCTACCTTTCGTCGTCACTAGCCAAATCGAAGATGCACGAATACAGATTCGATTTGAAATCCATTTCCACATTGCATTGCTTCAGTCAACTTGTACTGACATGGACGATGACTCAGCCCATGGATGACTCAGCCCATGGAGGGTTTTAGTTCAGCCATGGAGTTATATGAGAATATATCTAATATTGAACTCAAGTTTTTAAATCATAGCCATACAATTCGTCGTTCAAATCTTTTGATGTATTGTAAAATAAAAACTGAATTTAGTAGAAAACCTACATCATTCTTTGGTTCTATATCATTTTAACAATTTACCGGATACTTTTAAAAGATAAACTTTTTACTAACCACACGTCAGGAATATAATATGCAACCACACTTTACCGCAATCTACGGTGGAGTGGACTTAAGTGACTCCAATATGATAAGACTATAAGTGACTCAAGCAATGATGATATATCGATTTTTAAGAAACTTGTTTACCCTTCTATCTTTAATTTAGGAACAAAGAGCTTATTGCTTTTGCTTTCAGATCCTCCTATGTTTTACCGATATGATTTGCTTCAGCTACTGTTCGTTTTCAGATTATTTCTGGTCTAGTCAATCTCCTCTTCCCTTGTGGTTACAATTCCATTGACATTCGAATAATATGATCAGTATCTTTCCTAAGTGAGTGTCCAATCCATCTCCATTTTTTTTATTAATTTCAAGCTCAGTTTCGATCTGTCTGGTTTGCTGCAGAAGTGCCACATTTATGATTGATTAAAAGCATTTTATTAGACGCCTAAGGCATTTATTGACAAATATTTTGAATCTGCTAGTGATAATCTGCCTGCTGTGATAATCTGCCTACAGTTTCCACGTTTCACAGCCATACTTCTTTCCCACAGGTATTGAACATTCGTTTCTTTGTAGTTCGTGACAGGATGGATGCATTTAAGATCTTGTAAAGCACATTGAATAGATTTCTCACTTTGTTGATGCGTTGGTTGATGTACCCTTCAGTACCGTCTGTTTTCACTATAGAACTAAGTAAACAAATTAGTCCACATCCTCGGTTCTTGGGTGATGATATTGGATGTATGTGTGTTGGTGTTTAGTCTCACAGTCTTTGTCTTTCTAATGTCTATTTGAGACCGACTTCTTGTGTCAAATCAGCTAGTTTTTTGGGCTTTTTGCTACACGTCTTCGTATTTATGCGTAGGTAAGTATACATCATCCGCATATTCCAGGATCGTTTTATCCAGAATCGTTTTATGGGGTTCCACTGAACAGCATTCAGGATGTGTAGTCCAACTCCTCTTTGTCTGGATGAAAACACATCCATCTCTGACTCCTCTTGTTATGTAATATTTTTCACTTAGTTTTGTGCAGCTTTTGTAAGGTCTAAAGCCAGCTTGTTCATTTCTGATTTGCAGGTTGACCATTGGTCAAATCCGGTCAAGAATGATAATTGCTAAGAGTTTGTTTGTAATGTTAAGGAGGGAGATAGTCTCTCCAGTTCTTGCAATTTCTAATGTCACCTTTCTTCGAAATTTGTATTTGTAAATGTAATATGCGCAAGTTTTTATTTGCTGCTGCTGCTTCTGCAGTCTCGAGAATGAATTTGTTGTATTTCTTGCGATCATTTCTTGCCATTTTATTTATTTGATTGGAATTTGGTTTATATTCATTTTGTTTTTCCACCGTATGATCATTAAATTTAAGAGTATTCTTTACTCAATTACCCTTACATGCATTTTATCATTTGAAGACATAGATGCTCTAATACCATTGCATTTTTCAATAAGCACTTTGCATTGAAGCTTTCAAAAAAAGTTGTTTCCTAAATGAAAGCTTTCAACTTAAACCGTTTGCCTGTAAGACAACATACGAGCTTAAATTTTGGGAAATGCTGAAAATTATAAAACAAAAACGCCTCATTACTGTAGCAGCGAACTGAGTGGGAATAGCAAAAATATTCTTTAAAATTGAATGAGTTAGTCAATATTAAAGACAATAACTTTTCTGTAAATAAATGGTTACTTGGTAAAATAATGCACCTACACAAATACAGGTACTTAAATTTACCCTTTGATAAAAGTGTTCAAGCTTTATGTTCGTAATAAATGCTTCAAACATTTAATTAATACAAGTGAAATTGCAAACTAATCATAATTATTATCCCCATCATTTTAGATAATGTTGTTGCAAACAGTTTAGATTTTACAATTACGCGGTAATTTTTTCAGTTTTGCAATGCTATTTTCCATATTCAGGTGTACATATATTCAGGTGTACTTTTAAAACGGATAAATTCACTAAATGTTGCAGCAATAAATAAATATTTTGTGTTTATTCAATGGTTTAATACATAAATCACATCAAACAGTCGTTCTGATATGCATTACTAGAATTTCATCAATTCCCAAATCATAAGTAATCAAATTAAATTATATCATATCAAAATCTCGTCTACCTAATAAATCAATTAACGTACGTACATATATATTTTACGAATATATATTGTACATACAAAATAGTCAATTCAAACATTCATGCTGTTATCAAAATGTATTACAAGGTAACATGGTTTTGTAATAAAGATAAACAAACGTGTGTACATGTAATAATATCATGGATTCTGTATATATATATACGAGTACCAAATAAAAAAAAATCTAAATTAATTTATGTACTTTTATTTCAATTTAGCATGGCAAACAACATAATATATAAATATACCTATACTAAACGATATACATGTAAAAAGATTGTTCTCGAACTCAAAATAAATTTTCCGTATATATAGCAAAACTTTATATCCAACACAAAAACAACAACGACAAAACGAAAACGATTTTTCAATTTCTCAACGAAATAATAATACAACATATATGCGGAATCACATTCAATTGAAATGTAATTTATATTTATATTGTAATAAATATTAAAGCCTATACATTCGTTATCGAAGCCCCTGTTACCTAATACGTTTCGTATATCGATTTTATTGGTTCTCGCTATGCATAAATATCCTTATTTATATATATATATATATATATATATATATATATATATATATATATATATATATATATATATATATATATATATATATATAAATTATTTACTTGTTTATGTCCTCTCTTCGGCAAGTAATCCATTTTCCCAGTTTCACTTATTTTTCAATTATGTTATTATTTTTTGTTTTGGTTGTTATACAACACACCGAGTACTCTCGAAACATGAAGATATGATGAGCAGCGGTTTCGGATTTAAAATTTTCATTTTCATTTACTGTTACTGTATATATATAAATATAGGCTTTCCACCCTAAACGAATGAACACTCAGCACAATTTTTTTTTTTTTATTTGGGTGAAAGCAAAAAAACAATAAAGTTCAATTACGTATAATTACTTAGCTAAACCTCTGCCTCGTGTTCTTTTTTTTTATTTTTTTTTTTTTTAAATAATACAACATAAAAATAAAATTTTTCCATTTCTTCCTTTTTCTGTTCGTCTATTTCCATTTATGGTTTAAGTTTTTTTTATTTTTCGTTTCGTTTTTGTTTTGTTCTTGTGCTCTTCCAGTTTTCCAGTTCATAAAATATATTATAACTTTACGATAAAAGTTTTTATTTTTTCTTAATAATAACAACTACAACAACAACAAAAACAACAACGTTAATATTAAAATTTTCTTTTAAACTTCCGTTTTTAATATACAGTAAAAGTGAAATTTTTTTTTTATTTTTTTTTTTCGTTTCTTATCAAAATGTACTTCTGATATTGGATTCCATTAGAAAAATTAATATTTGTAAAATTTGGAATTTATTTTGTGGCATAACTAAAGAGGTGGATTGAACGGGGTAAAAACATAACTGAAATCTGTTAATTCAAAAAGCTTTGTATTTGATAAATTTAATAGTCTCAAAATTATACATTTACAAAGTTGTTTAAAATTTACTATCAAAGATTTTAACGGTTTTATATCAGATGAGAGTTTAAGAAGCCTGCGAACCCTTATTTTTTAACTGCGTTGCTTGGGGATTCTAGAAGAACCAAAAGGAAATGTAAAACAACATTCACAATTGGCCGGGCCTACCGTACACCCGTTTTCACATAAACTTCGAAATATAAAGCAGGATTAGTTAAATTAATGAGATCTACTCGGTTACAGACACCATGGTGGCCAATAGCTAGTAAATTTATGTTTGAGTAGGGAAAGCAAAGGTATGTCAGTAATGGCAGAATTAGTCCGGTTTCCCGGTAGCCAATATTCGAACTACTGTTAGCATATGACAATCACAGTTTCTTAGGCCAAAGCACGAATAATGAGTTCAGCTTTATTTGGGTTAAAATTGATGTCTCATTTTGAATTTGATATTCTGTCAGACTCCATTGAGCGCATCCTGCAGAAATTACCAAATGCTGAAATCGCTGTGGCAGGTGATTTCAATGTCCATAATGACAAGTGGCTTCCTAATTATAAATCCGTAATATCGGCTGGTGAGGCAGCTAAAATGTTTGCAGCTTTAGAACAACTCACACAACTTGTAGATCAGCCTACGAGGATACCAGATTCTGGTATCTTCGTAGGCTGATCTTCTGGTTTCGACTGTCACTCTCACGGGAATGGAACAGTTCATTCCTTCCAGTCTCTCTAAGCCTAATAAAAAAAAATCAGGCAATCATTGGCATAATCATGACTGTAGAACAACAACCGCCAATAAAGATGCCTCCCACCGCAAACATGATAAGAACCCGTCAAATGAAAATTTAGCTATATTTAAGGCAGCTAGAAATCTGGCAACGCAAACAATGTCCCAAGCTAAACAAAAATATCAAAAAAAAAGTTCGAGACGAGTTGCGGCAGGTCTTATAGCAGGGCAATGGCAATCGGACCTTTTGGTCCTTTGCCCGCAAAGTAGAGGAAAACTTCTTGAACAGTAGGAAATCATCAATACCACCTCTGAAAGATAGGGACTATATTTTTTCTACAGCTCAAGAAAAATCTAATCTCTTCGCCCGAAAATTTGCAGCAAACTCTTAGTTACCTAATTCTAACTTATTACCCCCGATTATCTCTCTAGCCAGTTCATCGATGCGTCGGATTAGATTTAGATCTAGAGTTGTCGCTAAATTCATTGCAAACATTAACACCAACAAGTAAGCCGGTTCGGATTGTATTCCCCTAATTGTCCTCAAATATTTCTGTAAATCCCTGTTTAAGCTACTATCATGTCTGTTTCACCGATCTATGCCTTCTGGAATTTTTTCTTCCATCTGGAAAACTGCTAACATACATCCTGTGCCAAAAAAGGCAATAAATCGGACCCTTCTAATTATCGCCCAATCGCTATCATCTCGGTGCTTTCTAAAGTATTTTAGTTGACCATAATCAACTTCCAGCTGATGAAATATTTGGAAGCTAATCATCTAATCTCTGATTGTCAGTATGGTTTTCGTGGAGGGCGTTCAGCAGGTGATTTAATTAATGTTGTTACTGAACAATGACATAAAAGCATTCACCAATCTGGTGTCATTGCACTCGATATCTCAAAAGCATTTGATCGCGTTAGCACAAGGGTTTGCTGTGTAAATTGAGGGCAGTTGGCCTTCACGGTTCGTTAATTTTATGGATTGAGAATTTTCTTCTTTGTCGCGTAATCCAAGTGGTGGTGGATGGTGTGACTTCCGATCAACATCTTATAAATGCTGATGTTCCTAAGAGATCCGTCCTTTCTCCAAACTTTTTTCTAATTTTCATCAATGATCTTCTATCAGCAACTCTCAAACCAATATACTCCTATGCTGATGACAGCTCACTTTTCACCTCTTACAGTTTACCTTCTTCTACATCGCGAAACGATGTTCTCGCAGAAAGAATGGCTATGAATGACCGCCTTATGTGAGATCTCAATTCCATGCTTAAATGGGGCGAAACCAACAGAGTTGAATTTAATCCCAACAAATTTGAAACCTGTGTTTTTGGTAGTGATATTTATTAGATCACCAGTGAACATAGTCCGCTGTTATACTGGTGGTGATGGCGCGATATGTTTTTTTGGTAGAGTTCAGATCACCATTTTTACATATTTTAATTAATTTTAAATAAAAAGCGGATATCAGCAATTCATACGGAACTATTTTATTTAATCAATTTTAATTATATTTTTTAATGTTTACTTGACGGTAGTCAAACTGCAAAATTAACAGGTATTCAAAATGGATTTAATCCTAAAAGAGAAGATCAAAAAGCCGGAAGTCAAAGAATTAAATTATATGTAATACTTTCTTGATCAGGGTTTTATGTAGTTTTTTCTGATCGTCATGCATTGCACAGATGATATTTAGTCGTGTCGTTTTAATTTCGTGTACGTTTTATTCCCTAAAATCAAAATCAATTCATTTCAGAAATCTAAAAAATAAACTAAAACCTGCTACATACGTGATGAATGTATCCGCCCCCCAAAATGCACCCCGATCAGACCCACACACCACTCCTCTCACCGACGACACGTGCTTCTTGGCTCCTACGAAACTCTTTCCAAAAACACCTAAAAACATCGATCGGTAA
>CAUVYK010000613.1:17500-20088 GCA_963556175.1 Tipula confusa | reverse complement strand
TAAATTAATTGATAAATAAATTATTTTTTGATGGACGATAGTCCATAAAAGTAAAAGTTACTGACCGATTCAAAACTTTGATATCTTAATCAAAAGCCATGCTACTACGCATAAATATTAATTATGAAAATGATAACATTTGGTTTAAAAAAATAGTTTTTCGGTAAGGATACATTTATTATAAACTACTTTGAAGCTCATATAAAGTTGAATAAACGGCAAAGATTATCAACCGATTTTTAAGTTTGATATCTTAATCGACAGCTCTTTTGTTGTCTATAAATTGTATTAAAAAAGATTTTAAACTTTTTGCTTATAAATTAAAAAAAAATAATTTAATTGATAAATAAATTATTTTTTGATGGACGATAGTCCATAAAAGTCAAAGTTATTGACCGATTCAAAAGTTTGATATCTTAATCAAAAGCCATGCTACTACGCATAAATATTGATTATGAAAATTATAACATTTGGTTTAAAAAAATAGTTTTTCGGTAAGGATACATTTATTATAAACTACTTTGAAGCTCATATAAAGTTGAATAAACGGCAAAGATTATCAACCGATATTTAAGTTTGATATCTTAATCGACAGCTCTTTTGTTGTCTATAAATTGTATTAAAAAAGATTTTAAACTTTTTGCTTATAAATTAAAAAAAAATAATTTAATTGATAAATAAATTATTTTTTGATGGACGATAGTCCATAAAAGTCAAAGTTATTGACCGATTCAAAAGTTTGATATCTTAATCAAAAGCCATGCTACTACGCATAAATATTGATTATGAAAATTATAACATTTGGTTTAAAAAAATAGTTTTTCGGTATGGATACATTTATTATAAACTACTTTGAAGCTCATATAAAGTTGAATAAACGGCAAAGATTATCAACCGATTTTTAAGTTTGATATCTTAATCGACAGCTCTTTTGTTGTCTATAAATTGTATTAAAAAAGATTTTAAACTTTTTGCTTATAAATTAAAAAAAAATAATTTAATTGATAAATAAATTATTTTTTGATGGACGATAGTCCATAAAAGTCAAAGTTATTGACCGATTCAAAAGTTTGATATCTTAATCAAAAGCCATGCTACTACGCATAAATATTGATTATGAAAATTATAACATTTGGTTTAAAAAAATAGTTTTTCGGTATGGATACATTTATTATAAACTACTTTGAAGCTCATATAAAGTTGAATAAACGGCAAAGATTATCAACCGATTTTTAAGTTTGATATCTTAATCGACAGCTCTTTTGTTGTCTATAAATTGTATTAAAAAAGATTTTAATTTTTTTGCTTATAAATTAAAAAAAAATAATTTAATTGATAAATAAATTATTTTTTGATGGACGATAGTCCATAAAAGTCAAAGTTATTGACCGATTCAAAAGTTTGATATCTTAATCAAAAGCCATGCTACTACGCATAAATATTGATTATGAAAATTATAACATTTGGTTTAAAAAAATAGTTTTTCGGTATGGATACATTTATTATAAACTACTTTGAAGCTCATATAAAGTTGAATAAACGGCAAAGATTATCAACCGATTTTTAAGTTTGATATCTTAATCGACAGCTCTTTTGTTGTCTATAAATTGTATTAAAAAAGATTTTAAACTTTTTGCTTATAAATTAAAAAAAAATAATTTAATTGATAAATAAATTATTTTTTGATGGACGATAGTCCATAAAAGTAAAAGTTACTGACCGATTCAAAACTTTGATATCTTAATCAAAAGCCATGCTACTACGCATAAATATTGATTATGAAAATTATAACATTTGGTTTAAAAAAATAGTTTTTCGGTAAGGATACATTTATTATAAACTACTTTGAAGCTCATATAAAGTTGAATAAACGGCAAAGATTATCAACCGATATTTAAGTTTGATATCTTAATCGACAGCTCTTTTGTTGTCTATAAATTGTATTAAAAAAGATTTTAAACTTTTTGCTTATAAATTAAAAAATAATAATTTAATTGATAAATAAATTATTTTTTGATGGACGATAGTCCATAAAAGTCAAAGTTATTGACCGATTCAAAAGTTTGATATCTTAATCAAAAGCCATGCTACTACGCATAAATATTGATTATGAAAATTATAACATTTGGTTAAAAAAAATAGTTTTTCGGTATGGATACATTTATTATAAACTACTTTGAAGCTCATATAAAGTTGAATAAACGGCATAGATTATCAACCGATTTTTAAGTTTGATATCTTAATCGACAGCTCTTTTGTTGTCTATAAATTGTATTAAAAAAGATTTTAAGATTTTTGCTTATAAATTAAAAAATAATAATTTAATTGATAAATAAATTATTTTTTGATGGACGATAGTCCATAAAAGTCAAAGTTATTGACCGATTTAAAAGTTTGATATCTTAATCAAAAGCCATGCTACTACGCATAAATATTGATTATGAAAATGATAACATTTGGTTAAAAAAAATAGTTTTTCGGTATGGATACATTTATTATAAACTACTTTGAAGCTCATATAAAGTTGAATAAACGGCAAAGATTATCAACCGATTTTTAAGTTTGATATCTTAATCGACAGCTCTTTT